>JARQOC010000003.1:110728293-110861474 GCA_033576535.1 Allobates femoralis | reverse complement strand
AGACCATCATGACTATCTATCTATCTATCTATCTATCTATCTATCTATCTATCTATCTATCTATCTATCTTAAGCAAATGAGTATTTTAATCACATGATACTTTTTATACATGTTGTCCTACTTCAATCTGTATAGGCTTGAGAGCCAAATACCAATTAAGCAAATCAGGTGATGTGCATCTCTGTAATGAGGAGGGGTGTGGTGTAATGACATCAACACCCTATATAAGGTATACTTAATTATTAGACAACTTCCTTTCCTTTGGCAAAATGGGTCAGAAGAGAGATTTGACGGGCCTTGTAAAGTCCAAAATTGTGAGATGTCTTGCAGAGGGATGTGTGGCGTCCCTCTGGCTAGGCGCCACAGGGAAGTACTACACTGTGACAACAAATGTGTTATCCCTGTAAGTTGTCAGTTCAGAGTTTAACCTGTGGAATTTGTTTTGCACATACACACCTAGGATTAGGCCACTTAGAACAGGTTGGATTGGTTATTTAGTAGGTCCCAAAAGGGGGTGGAGCCTAGGTTAGAGCTGTAGAAGCAGGACGTTAGTGAGAGAAGTTACCTCAGATGGTGCTGGGAAGGCAGTCAGGAAGGACAGGCCTGACAGCACAGCCAACAGGAGCGAACCCCATCTTTAAGTGGGGGCCCAGGACAGCAGGCAACGGGCCAGGACTGTTTGGAGCCAGCTGGTCACATTGAGGGAAACACCGGCAATGCGGGAAGCCGAGGCGGCCAGAAGTTCAACTCTGACTGCAGACCGATGAGCTGCAGGCCCATAGAAACCAGGTTGCTGACAGCGCCAAAAGGTACCTTGCCCCGCAGGACTAAGAACCGGTTCAGGACACTATAGGAGAAGTGCCAGAATTCCGGTGGCGGTAGAGGCTTTGCTTACTTGGGACCCTCCGTCTGTACCGGTAGGGCACAGACCTTGCCTATTAGCTACAGACCATGGGACTGGCGGGAGAGCTCTGCCAGGGTGGTAGAGACTAGGAAGAGAGAAGTTTACCCTGAAAGACAAAGAGAGACAACACCTAGAGACTACATAAGGGGGTCCCTGAGCTGGCAACATCCACCCAGTAAACCAAACTGTACCGTGTTCCGTATTACCATCTGCCAGTACCTAGTAAGGTGGAGTAAAACTTGAATTGGTTGACGTTGTTCTTCCCGCTGGTGCCCAGAGGGCTCAGCACCATCAGCAGCTCGACAGAGGGGTAAGAACTGCAACACCAACTACTCCCCTCATCCTGCTCCTTCACCGCTGCCTTGAGTAATAGCTCCACCTTTAGGGAACTGGACTACTCTATGCTGCACCCACCATCACCTCAGTGGCCGGCTTTCAGCGCCGGTACCATATTACTGGGAACTAAAGGTGGTGTCACATTCCCCTGTAAATATTCCCTTCTCCCCCATCATCTACTCAAATGATAACCAGGGCACGGAAACGGGATCCTGACCACCCGTGATCTCCCCATCCAAGCTGCCATCAGTCCCGGTGTCCGATACACCCTAGCCCTGGCCACATCAGATACTGCAGTCTTGAAATTGCCAAACTTTTGAAGCGTGATCACCTAACAATCAAGCGTTTCATGGCAAATAGCCAACAGGGTCGCAAGGAGCGTGTTAGGCAAAAAAAAGGTGTAAAATAACTGCCCATGAGTTTGGGAAAATCAAGCGTGAAGCTGCCAAGATGCCATTTGCCACCAGTTTTGCAATATTTCAGAGCTGCAACATTACTGGAGTATCAAAAAGCACAAGGTGTGCCATACTCAGGGACATGGCCAAGTTAAGGAGGGCTGAAAAACGACCACCTTTGAACAAGAAACAAAAGATAAAATGTCAAGACTGGGCCAAGAAATATCTTAAGACTGATTTTTCAAAAGGTTTTATGGACTGATGAAATGTGAGTGACTCTTGATGAGCCAGATGGATGGGCTAGAGGCTGGATCAGCTCCACTCCAGCAAGGTGGAGGTGGGGTACTGGTATGGGCTGGTATCATCAAAGATGAACTTGTGGGACCTTTTCGGGTTGAGGATGTGTCTTGCTAAATTTACCTGCATCGGGGCAGAGCCCGTACTTACGTAGCGCTCACTGACTTACAAATCAGGCATGAATAATAATATTCTTTATAGCAAGATTAAATTTATATGTTTACAAAGTAGCACATGAATTATCATCAATTGAATACAGGCTTAACATAAAGTATACCAATTATACCTAGACTTAATTATAGGGAATAAGCGTTAATACTTTTGCCGTGTAGCTGCTTCACCTTCATTATTGGGGAAGTCCAAAACGCCTCCTAAGCTATCAAAACATGTCCCTGCAGCATCCCATCACTAATCTCATACTTCTTTTGTCTCCTAAAAGCATCCTGTGAAAAGTGCATAAAAGCGTTTTAATACTCACTCATTAGGGATTATAATAAGCAGGGGCTATATTCTTTAGTCACCAAGGCAGGCTGTTTTACAGCTCCAGGATCCACCCTGTCTCTGTGTGTTTGCTCTGCTTGTGCAGGCATTGCCCTCCCCCCTCTCTATCACTTACAGAATGCAAATCATTAGTCCTGCCTTCAGTTTCAGTTTCACAGCAGCACAGACAGAGAGGGCTTGATCCTGGAGCTGCAAAACAACACCCTCTGGTGACTAAAGAATATGGCCCCTGCTAATTATAATCACTAATGAGTAAGTATTAAAACGTTTTTCTCCACTTTCACAGTAGGCTTTTAGGAGACAAAAGGAGTGTGAGATTAGTGATAGGATGCTGCAGGGATACGTTTTGATAGCTTAGGAGGCGTTTTGGAGGTGACAGGATCCCTTTAAACGAAAAATCAAGCAAAGAAGACCCAAGACTGTTGAGCATCTGTATTCCTACATCAAATAAAAAATGAGACAATGCTGGAGTTTTGGGAGAGGAGTAATTAGTCTCCTTACTTCCCAAATATTTTCAGACTTTTGTAAAACATAGAGTGAACACTGGCCCTGTCGGACACTGTCCTAACTTTTGCTGCAATCAATTTCTAAATTAGTTATTTTTTTTCTATTGAAATTGAAAAATGCCTAATATTTAACTTATCATATAACTTATCATATGTGTTGTGTGTTCTGAATAAAATACAGCTAAAAAAGATTTTCAAATCATCGCATTCTTGTTTTTTTTCCATTTTACACAGCAACCCAACGTTTTTTGGAATTGGAGTTGTAAAAAGGCCCATGTTTTTGGAACCATGCTATTATTATTTAACGGCCTTCAGCTCGATCTCGAGCCATAGTGACTTGATGGATGAACGCTCTGTAGGAAGATCGATCTTGCACAAGCCTAGCTAGGTCCACCATGGGCTTCTCTGCCATTATCATGATTGCATCAAGACTTTGGTTTGCTGGTCTTCCTCTTCGCTTTGTTCTTTCTATTCTTCCTACCATGACGTCTTTCTCTAGTGATTTTTTTCTTTGTATGATGGTTTGAAAATAGCAAGTCATAGCTCGGTGATCCTTGCTTCAAGTGACATGTCTGGCCTGATTTGTTCCAAAAATCATTTGTTTGTTCTTCTTGCCATCCATGATATTGATAACATCCTTCTCCAGAATCACATCTCAAAGGTATTAATTCTTCATCTGTCTTGTTTCTTTATTGTCCATGTTTCACTAGAGGAAAAAACGGACAATGTACAAGCTGTGTCTTCGTTGGCAGTGAAATTATCACTTCCGGTGTTGTTGCTGCATCTTGAGTGATCATTGATTAGAGTAGGTTGAAGTCCTTTACCACTTCCACTTTATCACCGTGTAGGGCATTAAAAAAAAAGAATGAATACGTAACGGAGCAATGGGAATAAAATAAGAGCAAATATGGGACATTTTTTATTTCATGATGAGTTTTCTTTAAACTAGATGTTGTATAAAATTGATGAGCAGCCTAAATTCTGCCATGAACAATATATTTAGTAGGGAAAGGGTTAATACATAGAGGTAATAACAGCTGCTACAATGTAAAAATCAAGGAATACACAAGAAAAATATAACGGATGAGGATATCTGATTTATTTATTTTGAAAAGTTTTCCATTAAATCTTCAAAAACTGTTGTCTAGTCAACTTCCATCTGTAATAATCATATGAATACAGTAGTACCAAATCTTGAACTGTTCATGGGTTGCTTTCTTTTCTTTGTATTGGTGGCATGTAATATGACCTTGGGGGAGAATATAACTATTACAAGGGAACCATTAATGTATTGACATTGATGTTAGGAACAGATACTGGACACTATTGTTACCAAGCCTGAGGCATTTTCTGCTCCTCATGTCCCAAAGCGTCAGCATCCTTTATTTGTTCTTTTCCATTTGGATCCTTATTTATTCTTTTTGACATTTGATGTTTAATAAATGTAAAAAATACCCAACACATGGTCAACACATGCACATCGCTAATTACAGACTGGTATTAATTATGCAACATATGTCCCGGAGCCGTCACCTGGAGCGTACAGAAAACTTTGATTCAATAATAAATAAAAAGGTCTTGGACGTCCCGGTGATATCTCCGTGACATCTCGGGAACCCTCATCTATTGGATATTTCATGTCTTTAGATACAATGTAGTAACATATACAGTATGTCACTGAAGGGAAATAAATCATCCAGTATCTAGGTACGTATCGTTCAGAATTTTATTCAGTTTCATCTCCATTGGATGACTAGTGTTCTGGTTGTATTGATCAGTTATGTCATTTTATGCTTAGTTTTTAGTGATGATTAGTGATACATAGTATCAAGAGGAGAGTGAGAGGATTTCTCAGATTTTTCTCTGAAATGTTCTGATTTGCTATGTTATGATACTATGTGATTTGCATAGTTTTTTACATCTGAGTTTGTGCTTTTTTTTTAAATAGTTTTGGTGCGTGTACATATGAAAACCTACTACGCACTACACAGACTGGCTGGCTGGTGGCCAATCATGCTGCTCCCCATTTCCTCAAGATGACTGGACCATCATTGTAAATAAGCCCCTGTCACCTCCACCCCATTGTAGATTGTAAGCTCTTAGGAGCAGGGTCTTCATTATTTTTTTGCTTTAATTACTGTATCTTTTATAACTGTTACTTTTGACTGTTTGTATATGAACGTCTGAATTTTAAAACGCTACGGAATATATTGGCGCCATATTATTATTATTTATTTATATAGCGCCATTAAATTCCATGGTGCTAAAAGGGCAGACAAGGACAAGTACAATAAATGTGGACAATTTGGTCATACAGATACAAGAGGGGAGAAGATCCAGTCCGCGAGGGCTCACAATCTACGAATAGGATTGTTATTATTATTAGCCTTAAACACATGAGCCTTTCATGTGATGCAAGTAAATACACGTGTGTATGGGGGGAAAATGGGGGTGCATCCTATTGTCAGGATGTAGTTTACGGAGAGGGCATGGCGGCGGTGGATTGGGGTCACAGGAGGCAGGAAGTTGTCAGGTATGGGGCTTGGAGGAGGGCGTGTATCGGTGGTGCGAGGGAGGCGCTATTGATCAGATGGTGGTGGATGCGACTGCAGGGTGGTACATGTGCAGATTGAAATCTCAGAGGGCCAAGATTTCAATCTGCGCATGCACCGCCTCTGATGTGATAGACTTCAGGAAAATGGCTGCAGAGGTGACACATTCCCAGATTGAGATTGCGGCTCTCTGAGATCTCATTCTGTTCCTCATACGGTGCCTCTGCAGACATTTTCCTGAAGTCCTCAGCGTCCACCGCCGGGACATCAATGGCACTTGCCTCATGCCACCATGACACCTCTACACCAAGCCTAGGGCCCACAGCCCTACCCCATTGGTGCCTCTACCGTTTTCCTGCAGAGGTAGCCCTGCCTCCTGTGACCCTGCGTCTCTGTGCCCCCCTGGTAAGCTACACTCTGACAATAAGACGGGCCATAAGACTGGAACATGGACCCCCATTTTAACATTAAAAACTATTTAGAATATTTAGATATTAGAATATCTTCAAAAAGTTAATTTCTTTCAGTAATTCAATACATAAAGTGAAACACATATATTATATAGAGCAATGTTTCTCAACTCCAGTCCTCAGGACCCACCAACAGGTCATGTTTTCAGGATTTCCTTAGTATTGCACAGGTGTTAGGATTATCCCCTTTGCAGGTGATTAAACTAACACCTATGCAATACTAAAGAAATCCTGAAAACATGACCTGTTGTTGGGTCGTGAGGACTGGAGTTGAGAAACACTGACATAGAGTCATTACACATAGAGTGGTCTCTTTCAAGTGTTTATTTCTGTTAATATTGATGATTATGGCTTACAGTCAAAGGAAACCCAAATGTCATCATCTCAAAAAATTAAAGTAGGGAGGATGAAGGGTCTGAGAGATAAAATATTACCTAAATAGGTATCAGGGCTTCACCTTGTGTGGTTGTGAGAGTCACCACCACTATAAAAGCAGATCACGGCTGCTGCAGTCCCCAGCGTGGTGCCTAAGGAGTAGGGATGATGAAGGGATAAAAACCGTGCTGCCGAATTCCATTAGACATCAAAGGGTGAATATAATATTTACTTATAGTCAACACGTTTTCAGGGCTCCCTGGTCCCGTCCTCAGGAAAAATCAATATCATTTTGCCATCTTTCAGGGCATTTCAGGGAGCCCTGAAACACGTTGACTAATAAATTAATATTATATTCACCCTTTGATGCCTCGTGGAATATGGCAGCGCAGTTTTCTGAGATAATGACCTTTGGGTTTCTATTGACTATTAGCCATAATCATCAACATAAACAATTTCTTTTCTAGTAGTTTGACCCAGTGTCCCTGCTGGCACCAGTTCACATTGTGTCTGTAAGTGCTGTGCAGTTTTTCTGTTTTGTGTATAACATATGGAGTTGCTGGCTCCATGTCTGCAATTTGCACCCTAATCGCCCACAGGTGGTCTGAGGTTGAGATAGTGTCTACCCACTTGAGAGTGGGACAGGGAGGAAAAGGAGGACAGGGATGTCAACGTTAGGACTCATCAGACCCGGGGTCACCTTGTTGTGGTTGCTGAGCAAACGGACATTGGCCAATGTGTGTACTAAGAACCCCAAAAAAATAAGAATTTGAGTTTTTTGAAAAAAACGTAAATTTTTAAATTTTTTCCTCATATATAGTGTTAGCATGTGTGCATCATTGGTAGTAGCTGAGTGCTGCAGAGAATGTTTTTCTAGTTATCTATCTATCTATCTATCTATCTATCTATCTATCTATCTATCTATCTATCTACAGTGCCTTGTACCATAAAAGTATTTGGCCCCCTTGAACATTTCAACCTTTTGCCACATTTCAGGCTTCAAAAATAAAGATATAAATTAACATTTTTTTGTGAAGAATCAACAAGTGGACACAATCGTGAAGTGGAATGAAATTTATTGGATATTTTAAACTTTTTTAACAAGTAAAAAACTAAAAATTGGGGTGTGTAATATTTATCGGCCTCCTTGAAACATACTAATATGAACATACTTTGTAGCACCACCTTTTGCTACGATTACAGCTGCAAGTCGCTTGGGGTATGTCTCTATCTGTTTTGCACATCGAGAGACTGAAATTCTTCCTTGCAAAACAGCTGGGGCTCAGTTAGGTTGGATGGAGAGCGTTTGTGAACAGCAGTTTTCAGCTCTTTCCACAGATTCTCGATTGGATTCAGGTCTGGACTGTGACTTGGCCATTCTAACACGTGGATACGTTTATTTTTGAACCATTCCATTGTAGATTTTCTTTCTATTTGGGATCATTGTCTTGTTGGAAGATAAATCTCCATCCCAGTCTCAGGTCTTTTGCAGACTCCAACAGGTTTTCTTCCAGAATGGTAATGTATTTGGCTTTGTCCATCTTTCCATCAATTTTAACCATCTTCCCTGTCCCTGCTGAAGAAAAGCAGGCCAAACCATGATGCTGCCACCACCATGTTTGACAGTGGGGATGGTGTTTTGAGGGTGATGTGCTGTGTTGCTTTTACGCCAAACATATCATTTAGCATTGTGGCCAAAAAGTTTGATTTTGGTTTCATCTGACCAGAGCCCCTTATTCCACATGTTTGGTGTCTGCCAGGTGGCTTGTGGCAAACTTTCTTGGCACACTTTTTATGGATACCTTTGAGAAATGGCTTTCTTCTTGCCACTTTTCCACAGAGGCCAGATTTGTGCAATGTATGACTGATTGCTGTCCTATGGACAGACTCTCCCACCTCAGCTGTAGATCTCTGCAGTTCATCCAGAGTGATCGTGGGCCTTTTGGCTGCATCTCTGATCAGTATTCTCATTGTTCGAGATGAAAGTTTAGTGGGACGGCCGGGTCTTGGTAGATTTGCAGTGGTCTGATACTCCTTCCATTTCAATATGATCACTTGCACAGTGCTCCTTGAGATGTTTAAAACTTGGGAAATCTTTTTGTATCCAAATCCAGCTTTAAACTTCACCACAACAGTATCTCGGACCTGCCTGGTGTGTTCCTTGGTCTTCGTCATTCTCTCTGCACTTAAAACAGAACCCTGAGACTATCACAGAGCAGGTGCATTTATACTTGATTACACACAGGTGGATTCTATTTATCATTACCAGTAATTTAGGACAACACTGGATCATTCAGAGATCCTCACTGAACTTCTGGAGTGAGTTTGCTGCACTGAAAGTAAAGGGGCCGAATAATATTGCACGCCCCACTTTTCAGTTTTTTATTTGTTAAAAGTTTAAAATATGCAATAAATTTCGTTCATGATTGTGTCCAACTTGTTGTTGATTCCTCACAAGAAAATTAGAATTTATATCTTTATATTTGAAGCCTGAAATGTGGCAAAAGGTTGAAAAGTTCAAGGGGGCCAAATACTTTCACAATGCACTCTATCTATCTATCTATCTCTCTCTATATATAAACATATATATTTATATATGTAATATAAACTTTTTTTATTGTCCAAAAGATTAAAACATGACTACTCATGTGTACTTGTGCCACCAAAAAAAAATCTCTGTCCCATTAAGGCATGACATAAAGATGCCTCTAGAATCTTTCATGACCCATCCAACTCCAAAATTCTGCAGATCTGTTAATTTTGGTCATTTGTGAGCAAGTGCCTCCTTGGATCAGTCTTGTATTTCCAACAGTACTCAACTGGATCGAGCTCAGGGATTTAGAGACCAATTCAACACACTAAACTCTTTGACATGTTCCTCGAACCATTTTTGAACTAATTTTTAAAGGTGCAGTTTCTTGCTGAAAGGGCATACATACAGACTTTTTGTTGTTTCTTAATAACGTTAATCAGACGATCAAATGTACTATGGTATACTCAGCGACAAAAGTACAGTTTTTGAACGTTTTGGCGGAGAGTAGTATTGTCAGTTTCATTACTAAAACAAAATGTCAAACCTACTGGCTGAAATTACACCCTACATTTTTTAAGCCATCACCCCCAAAGTACGGTTCAAGAGATTCCTTACGGTCAGTTTTTAAGGGACAAGAGGATCAAAAACTATGAGGCTCATCTGGAGGAAGCATTAAACTCTATGACAAAAAAATTTAAACAGAGAGATTATCCCCTTAAACTTTCACAAACTCATCGTGATAGGGTTAATAATGTGGAATGAAAAACTCTCTTCAATTCAAACACAAAAGTGAGTGTAGAAAGTGTATATTTGCCTAAGAGTGTAGAAAGGATACCATTTGTCTCTGTTTACAGTGCGGAGAATGATGCTGTGGCTAAAATAATAAAAAATAATGGTTTGTCTGATCTTGTGGAATTCTCAAATCCCACTTTTCTCTTACAGAAGGAGCAAAAACTTAAAGGACCAGTTGGTGCAGTCAGTCTTGGGATCCTTTAAGAACCAGAAACAGGCTTCTTTAACAGGGACAGAAAAAAGGGCTGTTTCCCATGTCTGAGTTGCATCAATTGTTCTTCGATGCTTAAGAGTTCTGAACTTTTTGATTATCGGCCTCAGAAGACATATAAGATCAATTTCTAGCTGACTTGTGAGTCTGAGTATATTGTGCATTTGCTTGAGTGTCCATGTCTTCTATGGTACATAGGGGAGATAACAGGCAACTTCAAGATGAGATTCAGCCAGCATAAGTACTCTGTGCGAAAGAAAAAACTGGATTCACCAGTATCTAAATATTGTGCAGCAAAAAGTTACCAAGACAAAGATTTTAAATTTAGAATCATAGACCATGTGCCCCCCTTGAGTAGCGGTGGCAACAGAATAGCTCTATTAAAGAAAAAAGAGATCGAATGGATTTATAGATTGAACACTTGCAATATGCAATGCGCATATTGAAACCGGACTGATCACGTGCACCAGGGCCAATCACGTGATTGGGCCCCAGATGTGACGTACCGGCCACTGCATCATAGCATAAAAAGAGGACGAGAGATTCCAAAATCAGGAGGAGATGAAGAAAGAATTATGCTGCCCAGAAGGGCATGCAGTGAAGCAGCGAGGAGGGGAGAATGGAGCCTGGAGCCACCTTTCCAGTCGCTTGACTGAGCGACGGCCAGTAAGGTCTAAGTCATTTTCTTACTCTTTACAGGTCGGATTTACAACAGAGAGGTATGGTTAGGGAACACCTAGGAAGGTGTAGTGACAGCTAGTGATAGGTCAGGGGGTTAATTCCAGGTGACCGGTTCCCTTTAAGCTGCTTTCGAGACACTAAGGCTGCCTTCACATTTGCGTTCCCTTCTGCAGCCTTCTGCGGGGTGGAGCCACAATGTGACCGCAGCACCGCAAGCCCCTATCTTTATGATGGGAGCGCACGGTGCTGCACTTGACTGCGCATGACCGTGCGCACCCATTTACTGCCGTATGTGATCTGTTGCATTTCTGGTGCGGACGAGACTGGGTGATTTGTGCGCAGGCATCCGCCTGCGCACAGATCACATATGGCAGTGAATGGGTGCGCACGGTCATGCGCAGTCAAGCGCAGCACTGTGCGCTTCCATTATAAAGATAGGGGCTTGCGGTGCTGCGGTCACATTCCGGCTCCCCTCCGCAAAACGCTGTGGAGGGGAACGCAAATGTGAAAGTAGCCTTAGGTCTCTTCATCAGGCTCGTAATGACACAAATTCTAAATGTACACACATATAAGCACATAAATAGGAGGCTGGATATGCAGTATATAGATTAGGTGTGGTGAAGCATGACATAGTGGAAAACAGCATCTGTGGCAGTGTCCTCCATAGATAAGAAGCAGACAGTTTAAGTCCCATGATTAATTGTTGGTGAAAGATTTGAACAGTGGTCTGTGATGGGAGGGGGTAAAGTAGAAGCATCTGGCAATAAATACCAGAGTTCAGCCTCTGACTTGTTTTCAAGGTTTGACATTTAAAAAAACAAAGGCAATACATGACAGATGTGATGTGAAACATTTAGTTGTAAGTTGGGAAGGGGTTCCCAGATAGGAGGTACAGACAGATATATTGTCTTTAGATAAATGGTTGGTCCAAAAACAGGAATGAAATGATTTGCGATAACAGTTCATATAAGAAGTGTCAAAGTTCAAACTGGGGTCTGTTAAAAGATAAAATGCACCCAAATGCGCTTTCAATTAATGAAACCATGCGAAACGTTCAATCCTGCTTTGAGTATGTCAAAGGTTGTTATCAATTTGTATTTCCAAGTTCTTCTCTCACTCTGGCATTTGAAGTTACTTTTAAAAAAGAGCAGCCTCATATTAGTTTCACTGTGGTCAGAGCTCCAAAAATGCTTTACTACAGGTAGGTCCAAAGTTTTTTCTTTTATTGTAGGGCGGTGAAAGTTAATTCTTGTTCTTAATTTTTGTCCTGTCTCCCCTACGTACATACCACCTTTTGGACATTTGGTACATATAATCAAATACATCACATTGCTTGTGGTGCAACTTAAGTTACCTGGGATCTTGTAGTTCCAATGTGTGCTGGGAATCTTTACCTTGACAGGTTTTGCACCTGTTTTGGTTGCAGGGAAAGGTTTCTGTTGGAGAGGACAGGGAGCTTCTGACAATAATGCATTATATATTTAGAGGTTGTCTAAAACAAAGAAATAAGGGTCCAGAAATATTGATTTTAGTCGGGCATCTTTTTGTAGGAATGGTTGCAATTTCCGTGCAGCTCCTCTTAACACCTCCGGATTTGGATTGTAGGTGACTACAAGAGGGACCCAGTTGTTTCCTTCTTTAGTTTTGTAATGTAGGAGATAATTCCTTGACATTCTGGTGGCTCTTGTAATCTGGTTCTCGATTGCTCTTGGATGGTAGCCTTGGTTCTAAAAGGTCTTTCTGACATCCTCAAGGTGATTGTCTCTATCTGTAGGGTTGGAACATATCCAATTGTATCTGATGGGCTGGCTATACACAGTAGAGTTTTTTATGTGTTTTGGTTGAAAGCTGTCCCATTGAAGATATGTTGGACGGTCAATTGGCTTCCGGTATAGGGATGTCTCTATTTCATTGTTCCGTAGCTTGATGATGATGTCCAGAAAGCAGGAGTAGTTGACTGTTAAGTTGATGGTGTGATTAAACTGATTAAAGTGTTCATGGAACGTCTTCAGCTGTTGCTCAGACTCTGTCCAGATGATTAAAATGTTATTGATATAACGGTAATAAGCCAGAGGCCTAATAGGACAAGATGATAAAAAGTCACCTTCAAGCATGGCCATGAAAAGATTTGCATATTGTGGTGTCATTTTGCTTCACATTGCTGTGCCAGTCTCCTGTAAATATATGTTTTCATCAAATGCCATATAGTTGTGCGTGAGAATGAATTTTGTAAGCTTCACCACAGAATCAGCATCAATTTGTGTATTTTCCAGGAAGGTTTTGCAGGCATTTAATCCATCCTGGTGTGGGATGTTGATGTACAGAGATTCCACTTCCATGGTGGTGAGGATGGTTCCTTCTGGTAGAAGACCTATTGCTGACAGTTTATTCAATAGGTCAGTTGTGTCCTGAATGTAGCTGGGTGTCTCTTCTATCAGGGGTTTGAGAACACCCTCTACCCACCCAGAAATTTGTTCGGTGAGGGTGCACACACATGAAATGACTGGTCTTCCTCGATTTCCTGATTTGTGAATTTTGGGAAGCATGTAAAATGTGCCTGTTCTTGGACTTACTGGTAGAAGGTCATCAGCTCTTGAAGATATATCAGGTAGACAAGAAACCAGCCTGTTTAATTCCTTGTGATAGTCCTGTGTGGGGTCAGACTCCAATTTCTTATAGTAGCGTGTGTCCGTCAGTTGTCTGTTTGCTTCCTTCAGGTAGTCAGATTTGTTCATCATAACTATTGCACCACCTTAGTCTGCAGGTTTAATGATGATTTAGTTGTTGGCTTTTAAAGACTGTATGGCCCTTCTCTCCTGGGAATTCATGTTGGATGATTGACTCTTGTGTGTATCTAAGATAGTGGATTTTCCCAGACGTCTGAAATTGTCTATATATTTATCCAAATGGGAGTTGCGTCCAGATGTAGGTGTCCAATTTGAAACTGTCTACTTTTTATCTATGGAGGATACTGCCACAGATGCTGTCTTCCACTATGTCATGCTTCACCACACATAATCTATGTACTGCTTATCCAGCCTCCTATTTATGTGTTTATGTGTCAGAATTTGTGTCATTACGAGTCCTTAGTGCCTAGAAAGCTTGCTTAACTTTTTCTTACCATTTTTTCAGTTAGCCATTAAAAGGTATCAACCACTGAGGACTCTCACATTCTAAGGCTTTAAAATCCACACTTTGATATAGGACAAATGTGTGATAATGGCGGTTTGGTGTACATATATAAAACCATGGCCATCATGATCTTCTCCCCATTGAAATCTTATGTTATATTCAGTGCAAAGTAACATAATTTTTATGTTTTTTTTTTTTTTTATTTGCATAATTACCATATACGGTATGTAATCTCTTTTATTAAAAAAATAATTTTATCTTTTTTTAGGGGGAACACGCGGATGAATCTCATCTTTTTTTTCATGGAGTCAAATGTTGTCAAAAAGGAAATAGAAATCTCTTTTTTGATCTTTAGTATCTTTTGATATAATCAATAAGAATGTTTTTTTGCATGAGTCATAGTCTGCCCTGAAAGAATTTCTTATTGCCCTCTTCATTAATAAGGCAATTGAGCCTGTTTGTGTGTTGTTAAATGAGAACACTGTGGTTGCCTGGCAAATGTGTGTGCTGGTTGGTGCTGCAAATTAACTTCCGTGGTTCTGGCTTAGAGACTATGGGAGGTCAGTTACTGGGCACCATCTTGTCCTGGATGATTGGACCAGGTTCTTGTGCCTCTTTTGTTTACTTTCCCACAAGATATGTGGGTATTAATTCAGCTAAGATGTAAAATTACATGTAGACATGTTCTTGGCAATATAGTGGAGTGTGCCAGCTCCTAAAATGGCTGGGTTGGACTCTGCGTGCCATACGCATGAGCAATGACATCACTGCCATGGGAGGAGCCGATGATGTCCAGATATGCGCAATGTGACCTGGAAGACGCAATGTGACCAGCGTGACAGCATATACACCATGGCGGTGAACATTATCCATGTGCCCCCACATAATCTATATATATAATTGCCGTAGGCAAAATCGTGTCGGACCCCGAAATCGCCGTGGCTTTGTCACTATGTGACGTCACCACGCGCGAGCAATGGCCGCGAAGCGGCCATTGCGAGTCGTTGGCCGAAAATAGAACCAGAGGCTCGGCCACAAACTTAGCGATTTACCGCTGAGGTAGCGCGAGCAATGGCCGCGAGGCCATTGCGAGTCGCTACCTCAGCCGCCGCACCTGCCGCAAGTCTCCCTATACTTTGTATGGGGATCCATTGCGAGTCGCTGTGTAGCGCGAGCAATGGCCGCGAGGCCATTGCGAGTCGCTACCCCAGCCGCCGCACTTGCGGCGCGGTTGCGGTAATCCCCATAGAAAGTATAGGGGGACTTGCGGCAGGTGCGGCAAGTGCGGCCGCTAATTAAAATTAAAAAAATTAATCTAATACAAATAAATTTAATTAAAATAAAAAAATTAATATACAAATAATAAAAATAATAAATAATAAAATAAATCAAAATTAAAAAAATAAATAAATAAAATAAAAATATATATAATTAACCCCTTAGTGACGGAGCCAATTTCCACCTTAATGACCAGACCGTTTTTTGTAATTCTGACCACTCTCCCTTTATGAGGTAATATCTCTGGAACGCTTCATTGGATCCGAGCCATTCTGAGATTGTTTTTTCATGACATATTGGGCTTCATGTTGGTAGTAAATTTAGGTCAATTATTTTTGTGTTTATTTGTGAAAATATAAAAAAATTGGCAAAAATTTTGAAAATTTCACAATTTTCAAATTTTGAATTTTTATTCTATTAAACCAGAGAGTTATGTGACACAAAATAGTTAATAAATAACATTTCCCACATGTCTACTTTACATCAGCGCAATTTTGGGAAAAAAAAAGTTTTGGGTTAGGACGTTATAAGGGTTCATAGATCATCAGCAATTTCTCATTTTTCCAGCAAAATTTACAAAACCATTTTTTTAGTGACCACATCACATTTGAAGTCCCTTTGAGGGGTGTACATGACAGAAAACACCCAAAAGTGACACCATTCCAAAAACTGCACCCCTCAAGCTACTCAAACCTACATTCATGAAGATTATTAACCCTTCAGGGGCTTTACAGGAACTAAAGCAAAGTGGAAACAAAAAATGGACATTTTAATTTTTCCAACAAAAATGTTCTTTTAGCCTCAATTTTTTAATTTTCACATGGGCAACAGGATAAAATGCATCCTAAAATTTGTTGGGCAATTTCTCCTGAGTACACCGATACCTCATAAGTGGTCATAAACCACTGTTTGGGCGCACAGCAGGGCTCAGAAGGAAGGGAGCGCAATTTGATTTTTGGAGCTAAGTTTCCATTCAAAAAGTGAAATGGCGCTCCTTCCCTTTCGAGTCCTGCCGTGCTCCCAAACAGTGGTTTATGACCACATATGAGGTATCGGTATACTCAGGAGAAATTGCCCAACAAATTTTAGGATGCGTTTTATCCTGTTGCTCATGTGAAAATTAAAAAATTGAGGACAAAAGAAAGTTTTTGTGAAAAAAAAAGTACTTTTTCATTTTTACGGATCAATTTGTGAAGCACCAGAGGGTTCAAAGTGCTCACTATGCATCTAAATAAATTCCTTGGGGTGTCTAGTTTCCAAAATGGGGTCACTTGTGGGGGAGCTCCAATGTTTAGGCACACAGGGGCTCTCCATACGCGACATGGTGTCCGCTAACTATTGGAGCCAATTTTCCATTCAAATTGTTAGCGGACACCATGTCGCATATGGGGAGCCCCTGTGTGCCTAAAAATTGGAGCTCCCCCACAAGTGACCCCATTTTGGAAACTAGACCCCCCAAGGAACATATCTAGATGCATAGTGAGCACTTTCATACCCCAGGTGCTTCACAAATTAGTCCGTAAAAGGAAATAAAAGAAGATTTTTGTGAAAAAAAAGTACTTTTTCATTTTTATGGATCAATTTGTGAAGCACCTGGGGGTCCAAAGTGCTCCCTATGCATCTAAATAAATTCCTTGGGGTGTCTAGTTTTCAAAATGGGGTCACTTGTGGGGGAGCTCCAATGTTTAGGCACACGGGGGCTCTCCATACGCGACATGGTGTCCGCTAACAATTTGAATGGAAAATTAGCTCCAATTGTTAGCGGAGACCATGTTGCGTATGGAGAGCCCATGTGTGCCTAAACATTGAAGCTCCCTCACAAGTGACCCCATTTTGGAAACTAGACCACCCAAGGAACTTATCTAGATTGGTGATGAGCACTTTCAACCCCCAGGTGCTTCACAAATGAAACCATAAAAATGAAAAAAGAAAATTTTTGAGGAAAAGAAAGTACTTTTTCATTTTACGGATCAATTTGTGAAGCACCTGGGGGTTCAAAGAGCTCACTATGCATCTAAATAAATTCCATGGGATGTCTAGTTTCCAAAATGGGGTCACTTGTGGGGGAGCTCCAATGTTTAGGCACACGGGGGCTCTCCATACGCGACCTGGTGTCCGCTAACTATTGGAGCTAATTTTCCATTCAAATTATTAGCGGACACCATGTCGCATATGGGGAGCCCCTGTGTGCGTAAACATTGGAGCTCCCCCACAAGTGACCCAATTTTGGAAACTAGACCCCCCAAGGAACATATCTAGATGCATAGTGAGCACTTTCATACCCCAGGTGCTTCACAAATTAGTCCGTAAAAGGAAATAAAAGAAGATTTTTGTGAAAAAAAAGTACTCTTTCATTTTTACGGATCATTTTGTGAAGCACCTGGGGATCCAAAGTGCTCCCTATGCATCTAAATAAATTCCTTGGGGTGTCTAGTTTCCAAAATGGGGTCACTTGTGGGGGAGCTTCAATGTTTAGGCACACAGGGGATCGCCATACACGACATAGTATCAACTTACAATTCCAATTGTTAGCGGACACCATGTCACGTATGGAGAGCCCCTGGGTGTCTAAACATTGGGGCTCCCCCACAAGTGACCCCATTTTGTAAACTGTACGCCCCAAGGAACTTATCTAGATGCATAGTGAGCACTTTGAACCCCCAGGTGCTTCACAAACTGATCCGTAAAAATGAAAAAGTACTTTCTTTTCCACAAAAATGTTCTTTTTTTCATTTTTATGGATCAATTTGTGAAGCATCTGGGGGTTGAAAGTACTCATTATGCATCTAGATATGTTCCTTGGGGGGTCTAGTTTCCAAAATGTGGTCACTTGTGGGGGAACTCCAATGTTTAGGCACACAGGGGCTCTCCATATGCGACATGGTGTCCGCTAACAATTTGAATGGAAAATTAGCTCCAATAGTTAGCGGACACCATGTCACGTATGGAGAACCCCTGTGTGCCTAAACATTGGAGCCCCCCACAAGTGACCCCATTTTGGAAACTAGACGCCTCACGGATTATATCTAGTGGTATAGTGAGCATTTAGAACCTACAGCTACTTCACAGAATTTGATAACGTCATAGTGAACATTTTCTTTTTTTCACACAATTTCTCACTTTTAGGGTACTTTCACATCAGCGGTTTTTGACGTTCACGGCAGAGGCGGTGAAAAAAACGCATCTGCCGCGATTACCGCATAACTGCTGCACTTGCAGCACAGTTGCGGCAAGCCCCATAGAATGTCTATGCGGGCTTGCGGCAGGTGCGGCAAGTGCAGTATCAGCACTTGCGGCAGATGCGGCCGCAAAAAAAACGCGTCTGACCGCGTTTTTTTTCGCGGCTGCACCTGCTGCAAGTGCCGAAACCACACTTGCCGCTCGTGCCGCACACTTACCGCAAGCCCCATAGACATTGCATGGGGCTTGCCGCAACTGTGCCGCAAGTGCAGCGGTTATGCGGTAATCGCGGCAGATGCGTTTTTTTCACCACATCTGCCGCGATCGGCAAAAGCCGCTGATGTGAAAGCAGCCTTAGAGCATGTGCACAAGATCCGGAAACACCGTGTCCTGGTCGTCTCCTCTCCTGCATTTTTTTTCTAGTATTTCTTTATTAAATTTGAAAAAAAAAATTACGTGGGGCTTCGCCACACTTTTGGTCCAGCCAGGTACAGCAGGCAGCTACGGGCTGCCACCAACCCCTTCTGCCTAGTTTTACCTGGCTGGAAACCAAAAATATAGGGAAGCCCTTTTTTTTTTTATTATTTCATGAAATAATTTTTAAAAAAAACGGCGTGGGCTTCGCCATGTTTTTGGGCCAGCCAGGTACAACTAGGCAGCTGGGGCTGGAATCCTCAGCGTAGGGAGGCCCAAGCATTCTGGGCCCCCCCCCCGCTGCGAATTGCAGCCCGCAGCCGCCCCAGAAAATGGAGCATTCATAGAAGCGCCATTTTCTGGCGCTGTATCCAGCTCTTCCAGCTGCCGTGTAGCGGTGGCAGACTGGGTAATAAGGGGTTAATGCCAGCTTTTCGGCAGCTGGCACTAAGCCCGAGATTCATAATATAGGGCCAATGTTAGACCCGCCATTAGGAATCTCTAGTAAATTGTAAAGAAGACACAACACAGAGAAAGATTTTTTTATTAGAAAAAAAAACAAACACAATTTAGACCCCATCTTTATTTGTCTGTGGCGTCCGACGTAGTCCAGTGGGCGGTGATGTCCGACGTAGTCCAGTGGGCGGTGATGTCCGACGTAGTCCAGTGGGCGGTTCTGCGATGTTTCTCGGTGTTATAGCATATGGGGGCATCCCCATATGCTATAATAAGGCACTCTCCAAGGGGAATGATAGGTCATGAACGCTGTAAGTTCATGACCTATCACGATCCTGGGGTCACACATAATAATCTCTAAGGGTACATTTACACGCCGCAACCGCGGCGAGAAATATTGATGGCGATGTGTTGCCTTGCAATAATCGCCGTTCAAAATCCCTCCCAATTGCGGCGTGTAATTGGGGAATTTGGCGGCGATATGTCGCCTCACCACGGTCGCCTGATTTCAGAGCAGTGCACAGAGATCAGGCGACCGTGGCGAGGCAACATTTTGCCACCAAATTCCCCAATTACATGCCGCAATTGGGAGAGATTTTGACGGCGATTATTGCAAGGCGACATATCGCCGTCCATATATTTCTCTCCATGGTTACGGCGTGTAAAGGTACCCCTGTGTGACTCCTGGATTGTGATGGGTCATGAACTTAGAGTTCATGACTTAACCCTTGTTTGACCTCAGGGGAATGATAGGTCATGAACTCTAAGGTCATGACCCATCACAATCCAGGGACCACACAGGGGTTAACTGATCTTCATGATCTCTAAAGCAGATCACCATGAAGATCACTTAACCCCTGTGTGACCCCAGGGGAATGATAGGTCATGAACTCTGTAAGTTCATGACCTATCATTCCCCTGAGAGTGCGCGCACACAGCGGCGCGCACAGAAGAGGAGTCAGACTGCTGGTGCCAGGATCGGGACTCCAGGATCCAGGAGCGGGACCCCAGGATCCAGGAGCGGGACCCCAGGATCGGGACTCCAGGATCCAGGAGCGGGACCCCAGGATCGAGGAGCGGGTGAGAGAGAGAGGAGGAGGGAAGCTGGAGGAGCGGTGCTGCAGGAGCGGGGCCGGAGGAGCGAGGAGGGGAGCCGGAGCGGTGCTGCAGAAGCGGAGGAGCGGGGGTAAGAGGAGCGGAGAGGATTAGAGGAGCGGGGCTGGAGGGGCGAGGAGGGGGCTGGAGGGGCTAAAGATGGGGGGCTGTGGGTATCAGAGGAGCGGGGCTGGAGGAGCGGAGGGAAACTGGAGGAAGGGGCTGGAGGAGCAAGGAGGGGGCTGGAGGAGCGAGGCTGGAGGAGCTGGAGAAGGGGGCCTGGAGGGGGTCGGAGGCTGCAGAAGGTGTTGGGGGGCACAGGGGGCTGTGTCAGTCATGCGATCTGACTTGTGACATGTCAGATCGCATGCAGCTGCAGGGGAGGCGGCGCGTTTTTACATGCGCTGCCATTTTGAGATGGCCCGGGGGAGGGATGGGGGGTAAGGGGGTAATCTCCAGCACAGGTGGTCTTGCTGGGCTAAGGGGTTGCTGTTTCACTTTAATCCGACATGTGTTTTCATGTCGGATTAAAGTGAAAGTACTTTTTACCGGCACTGTCACTGTTTGTGATGTGATGACCGGTAAACGGTGTTTAGCGGTCATCACATCACAGGTGCGGGTACAAAATCAGCTAATTCCTTATCTCTAGGGTGTCAGCTACAATCGGTACGCTGACACCCTAGAGGTATTAGCTCCAGGGGCGGCGCTATAGAGCTTTTTCCTGCCAACGTCTACAGACGTCGGCTAGGCTTTAGTACCCTTTTTTTCCGACGTCTGTAGACGTAAGGCTGTCGTCTAGAGGTTAAAATATTAATAACATTAATTCTAAGAAAATCAAATTACTCAAATAAAAAAAAATTCAATTAAAATAAAAAAAATAAGAATATTATAAAAATATTAAATAATAAATAATTACAATAATAAAATAAGAAATAATAAAAAAAATATTCCATATAAAAATTCATAACATTAACTCATTTTAATAAAAAAAAACAAATAAATAAAATATTCATAACATTAAGTTATTAAAAAAAAATGTAAATAAAAAAAAAAATATAGCTACTATAATCTAATTAACGCACGTTCTAGAATCCCGATGCATTTGCATCGGGCTCACAGCTAGTATTTTAATATATTCACAAAGGTGTAAGACATTATTACATTATGTCTAATTAAGGAATATTTGTGATGGAAAGCATTGTGAAAGTTTACAGTAAGCACCATATCTGCACTTTATATATAAGAACGCCATTATGATGATTTTTAGTCACATATAATTAATGTTCATATGAATTTTGATGTACACTGCTTAAATTGAATAATGTGCACATGATGTATAAAAAGCCTTTCATTATGTCACTACTCTGTGCTTGACAAAGATCACACAGGTCGAAACGTTGCGTTACTGAGGGCTGGGTTAAATGATGTCCACTTTTTTCTGACTTTGGGTGTGCTGCTTATTTTTTTGGGCTTATATGTATTGTACGCCTCTTTAATTATATTTTATATATATATATATATATATATATATATATATATATGTATATATGTACACAGGGTGGGCCGTTTATATGGCTGCACCTAAATATAATGGGAATGGTTGGGGATGTCAACTTCCTGTTTGTGGCACATTAGTATATGGGCGTGGGAAAACTTTTCCAGATTGGTGGTGACCGTGGTGGCAATTTTGAAGTTGGCCATTTTGGATCCAACATTATTTTTTTCAATGGGAAGAGGGTCATGTGACACATCAAGCCTATTGAGAATTTCATAAGAAAAGCAGTGGTGTGTTTGGTTTTAATGTAACTTTATTCTTTCATGAGTTATTAACAAGTTTATCTGTAAAATGAGAATGCGCAATAGGGTCTTATCTCCTTAAAAGAGATTAGCGGTGAAAGACAGTATGAAAGCCACTGGTCAGGTTGTGTAACCCACAAACCAGTATACTCGCTTCAAACAATGCAGCTGCTGCAGGGACCGCACTTCTGCAGTTCACTGTGGAGTAGATATATTTTCAGAACGAAGTGCCTTAAACGTCCGCGCTGCTTGGGCAGCAGCGCAGATGTTTAAGGCGCTTCGTCCTGGAAATATTAACAAGTTTATGACCACTTATAAAATGTGTTCAAAGTGCTGCTCATTGTGTTGGATTGTCACTGCAACCCTCTTCTCCCACTCTTGTTACACTGATAGCAACACCGCAGAATAAATGCTAGCACAGGCTTCCAGTATCCGTTGTTTCAGATGCTGCACATCTCGTATCTTCACAGCATAGACAATTGCCTTTAGATGAATGATGAGGCAAACTTTTTTGTGAATGGTGAAGTTAACAAACAAGACCACCGCAATTGGTCTGACACTAACCCACAGTGGATAGATCCCTCCAAGACTGCTGGAACACAAAAATTGATGGTGTTGTCATGGCAATAAATAGTTAATAATTTATATAAGTTTATTGAAGTCATTCAGAAATCTTCCAACAGTATGTTTATATAAATCTTTGCACTTTCCTCTATTTATCTCTTCTTCTTTCTTCCTCCCCTCCTCTGGAATTTCTCTGTCTCAGATTCTATATAATGTTTTGATTCAGATGTAGCAGTGCTGAAGCTCTTGTCAAGATGTTCCCGTACCGAATGCACTAACCAAGGCTAAACTGAATTTCTAGCTAACACACGAAATATGATTGAATGTTCTCTTCAGACTAAAATGTAATACCCCTTTAATATCCCTTCAAGGTGCCGTATAAAACTGGCTAACCTTCCCTTAATAAAGGTCTTTGTCATTAAGCTGTACTTTGACTTGTTGTCAGCATGGTAGTTATTGGTGGCGTGCACATACTTAGACAAAGCATCAATTTGGCGGCAGACACTTAAGAGGACAGCCCACCCGAAAGGCCTCCCATGGCAGTGTTGTATATGGGTTACAAAGATAGTGGGGCCATACTTCATCAATGGAAATCTCAATGCCACTGGATATCTGAATCATGAAACAATTTTTGTGTTCCAAAAAAAAGCCGGATAGGGCTGAAATGTTGCACTACTGATGGCCCAATTAAGACATCTACTGAACCTCTACCAAGGAGTGCTGCAATCTATCATTGGTCTGTATGTAAAAGCAAAAGGAAGTGTTACTAAGATTGATTTTGCACCCTGCTATACCAGCCATGGTGCTCTCTTCTTTTACTATATACATACATACATACGTATATATATATATATATATATATATATATATATATACAGTTAGGGCCAGAAATATTTGGACAGTGACACAATTTTCGCCAGTTGGGCTCTGCATGCCACCACATTGGATTTGAAATGAAACCTCTACAACAGAATTCAAGTGCAGATTGTAACGTTTAATTTGAAGGGTTGAACAAAAATATCTGATAGAAAATGTAGGAATTGTACACATTTCTTTACAAACACTCCACATTTTAGGAGGTCAAAAGTAATTGGACAAATAAACATAACCCAAACAAAATATTTTTATTGTCAATATTTTGTTGGGAATCCTTTGGAGGCAATCACTGCCTTAAGTCTGGAACCCATGGACATCACCAAACGCTGGGTTTCCTCCTTCTTAATGCTTTGCCAGGCCTTTACAGCCGCAGCCTTCAGGTCTTGCTTGTTTGTGGGTCTTTCCGTCTTAAGTCTGGATTTCAGCAAGTGAAATGCATGCTCAATTGGGTTAAGATCTGGTGATTTACTTGGCCATTGCAGAATGTTCCACTTTTTTGTACTCATGAACTCCTGGGTAGCTTTGGCTGTATGCTTGGGGTCATTGTCCATCTGTACTATGAAGCGCCGTCCAATCAACTTTGCAGCATTTGGCTGAATCTGGGCTGAAAGTATATCCCGGTACACTTCAGAATTCATCCGGCTACTCTTGTCTGCTGTTATGTCATCAATAAACACAAGTGACCCAGTGCCATTGAAAGCCATGCATGCCCATGCCATCACGTTGCCTCCACCATGTTTTACAGAGGATGTGGTGTGCCTTGGATCATGTGCCGTTCCCTTTCTTCTCCAAACTTTTTTCTTCCCATCATTCTGGTACAGGTTGATCTTTGTCTCATCTGTCCATAGAATACTTTTCCAGAACTGAGCTGGCTTCTTGAGGTGTTTTTCAGCAAATTTAACTCTGGCCTGTCTATTTTTGGAATTGATGAATGGTTTGCATCTAGATGTGAACCCTTTGTATTTACTGTCATGGAGTCTTCTCTTTACTGTTGACTTAGAGACAGATGCACCTACTTCACTGAGAGTGTTCTGGACTTCAGTTGATGTTGTGAACGGGTTCTTCTTCACCAAATAAAGTATGCGCCGATCATCCACCACTGTTGTCATCGGTGGACGCCCAGGCCTTTTAGAGTTCCCAAGCTCACCAGTCAATTCCTTTTTTCTCAGAATATACCCAACTGTTGATTTTGCTACTCCAAGCATGTCTGCTATCTCTCTGATGGATTTTTTCTTTTTTTTCAGCCTCAGGATGTTCTGCTTCACCTCAATTGAGAGTTCCTTTGACCGCATGTTGTCTGGTCACAGCAACAGCTTCCAAATGCAAAACCACACACCTGGAATCCACCCCTGACCTTTTAACTACTTCATTGATTACAGGTTAACGAGGGAGATGCCTTCAGAGTTAATTGCAGCCCTTAGAGTCCATTGTCCAATTACTTTTGGTCCCTTGAGAAAGTGGAGGCTATGCATTACAGAGCTATGATTCCTAAACCCTTTCTCCGATTTGGATGTGGAAACTCTCATATTGCAGCTGGGAGTGTGCACTTTCAGCCCATATTATATATAATTGCATTTCTGAACATGTTTTTGTAAACAGCTAAAATAACAAAACTTGTGTCACTGTCCAAATATTTCTGGCCCTAACTGTATATATATATATATATATAAACATTCTTATATCGTCCATGAGGAGAAAACATGACTACTAATGTATACTTGTGCCACCCAAAAAAAAAGTCTCTGTCCCATTAAGGCATCATATAAAGATGCCTCTAGAATCTTTTATAAGACATCCACCTCCAAAATTCTGCAGATCCCTTAAGTTTGGTCATTTGTGAGCAAGAGCCTTCTTGGATCAGTCTTGTATTTCCAACAGTACTCAACTGGATCGAGCTTGGGGATTTGGAGACCAATTCAACTTTTCGAACTCTTTGTCATGTTCCTCGAACCATTTTTGAACTAATTTTGAAAGGCGCAGTTTCTTGCTGAAAGGGAATTCACATTGCCTGACAATGTTTTGTTGATACATAGTAAAGGACTGGCATCACCTTATGTCTATGTGCAAGCAAGAAAAAAACTGACATTTAAAGTGAAAATCCGCTGCAACACTAGACAGTATATGTATAGGGAATAGCATAATGGCTGAATGTGAATAGCAGGGCTGTCTGCACAGCTAATAAAGACATAGGGAAAAAAAGACATGGCAGTAACTGCTTGTGAATCTAAGGAAAATGGAGAAATCTTAGCTTAAAGCAGCGGCTGCTGCGTCAAGAGCCACGTCACGGTCTTTCTCATTATATCGGGTCCTAGCCGTGTGCTTCTCTTGTGGTCTAATGCTGTATGTGTGGGTTTGTATGCCTCTATATACAATTAAAACCAGCTGTGAGGGGTTATAATGGACATGACTACAATAAAATGGATACCAAACATGGCTACCAGGCGGGGGAAGGGAGCTCAGTCAAAAATCAGTAATACAGTATTACTGATTTTTGACTGAGCTCCCTTCCCCCGCCCGGTAGCCATGTTTGGTATCCATTTTATTGTAGTCATGTCCATTATAACCCCTCACAGCTGGTTTTAATTGTATATAGAGGCATACAAACCCACACATACAGCATTACACCACAAGAGAGGCACACGGCTAGGACCCGATATAATTAGAAAGACCGTGATGTGGTTTTGTTGATGACATTTGCAGAGGCTTGAAAAATTATTCATACCTCATCAACTTTTGCACAGTTTTTCACATTACACACATAAACTTAAATGTATTTTTTGGGGATTTTGTGTTGTATATCAACACAAAGTAACAAAATGTAAAGGAAATGTAAATCTTTTAAAAATATAAGTCTGATCATTGTCACCTGCATTTGTATTCGGCCCCCTGTGCCAATACCTGACATAGTAGAGACTGAAATTATTGCCCATTTTTCTTTGAACACTAGCTCTACCTCAATGTGTTTTGATGGAGAGCATCTGTTTAAAGCAACTTTCAAGTCTTGCCACAAATTCTCAATGGGGTTTAGGTCTGGACTGTGACTGCATTCATGAATATGCATTGATCTAAATCATGGAACTGCTACTCAACACAAAGAAGACAAAGATATTGACTACTGCCAGATATGACAGGGACATAAACTGGAAGTTGTAAAGGACTTCAACTTACTCGGATCAATGATCACTCAAGATGCAATGACGACACCGGTAGTCAATGGGAGATTATCCATGGGAAAATCAACAATGAAGTCACTGGACAAGGCCTTGAAAGCAAGGAACATTTCACTGGCAACAAAGCAATGGCTCGTACATTGCTTTGTCTTTTCTGTAGTAACATATGAAAGTGAAACATAAATGATACAGAAACAAGACAGAAGAAAAATCAACTTTTTTTAAATGTGGTGCTCGAGAAGGATGTTCTCAATACCATGGATTGGTAGAAGAACAAACAAATTTATTTTAGAACAAATCAAGCCACACCTTTCACTTGAAGAAAAGATCACGACTTGCCTACTTTGGACACATCATACTAGAAAAAAATCACTAGAGAAGGACATCACGGTAGGAAGAATATAAGGAACAAGGGAAAGAGGAAGACCAGCAACCCAATGGCTTGATACTATCAAGATAATGTCAGAGAAGACCCTGAAGGACCTAACTAGGCTTGTGCAAGATTGATCTTCGGACAGAGTGTTTATCCATCAAGCTGCCATGGCTTAAGATCCAGTTGCAGGCTCCTAAGGTTAGCTAAACCATTCCATTATAGCTGTGGCAGTATGTTTAGGGTCATTGTCCTTCTAGAAGGTGAACCTATGCCCCGGTCTCAAGCCTTTCTCAGCCTCTGAGGGTACCTTT
The DNA here is from genome assembly GCA_033576535.1 of Allobates femoralis. NCBI lineage: Eukaryota > Metazoa > Chordata > Amphibia > Anura > Aromobatidae > Allobates > Allobates femoralis. Next base: position 110,834,274 of record JARQOC010000003.1, on the reverse strand, counting down.
ACACGTCGCCACTGTGGCTAGCAACAGGTTGATTGGACAACGCAATAGCATCATGATTGGCCAGCCTGCGCAGGAAGGCTGGCTAATACATGACGCCATTGCAATTGTGGACTGTGAATGGATAGCTCTTTAAATATGGCGCCCTGTGAAGGGACAACCAATCGTAACGCAGGAGCCTCCACCAATGATCGCTTATGGGACGTGGTATCCATGACGCCGTGTCATGCCCCTGGGAATTCGTAGGCCACGCAAATACCTTGCCTGTGCCCCGTTTACACGCCACCACCATAGCAATTGTGCCTTTCTGTTTTTGAGCACGGCTCAGCAACAGGTACTGCAGGACACAGGGAGGAATTTCCCTAGTTCCCATTTCGTAGCAATTTCATGGCAACAGGCACAATTGTCCCCAGTCCCGGCAATTGCTTCCTTCCTGTGGCGGCGTGTAAAGGTACCCTAATAGGTTTTTTGACAGGAGGTCAAATACATTATATACAGTATATATGATAAAGCAATAACTGCACCATCACTTGACCAGGGAAGTGTTGAGTTGGCACACAAACAGATCAGTGGGAGCATATGACTATTTTTTGAACACATAATGGGGGTTGAATATCTGGCGGTGCGTTGTAGGAGGAGTAGTTGGAGCATGTCAAGTGTAGATGTGATTATGATGATGGTGTTGATGATGATAAGGACAAAATACTATTTGAGGATGCCGCCTGCCTAACAGAAAGATTAACATGAGGAGAAGGTGTTGGAGGGCAACATGAGCCTTTCCTAGATTACTAGCCATCTTTCCCAAATGAACAAATGCCTTATCTTCATTTATGGATATAGAGCTGTAGTTCCTATTGGAACCTGGATTTCCACAGTTTATTTTTCTCCTGAAAAATCAGCACACTGCAGAAGATTGATCAGCAATGTGGACATTAACTCTTTCACCTGAGATGCATACATGTATGATTTGACACCACTATGACTACAACAAAAGCTTTCAGGTGCTGTTGAGCCTCCTCTATCAACTGTGCTTCATCTGCTCTCAAGCAGATAACAAAAGGAGATGTTTCTTGTTGGATCTTTTGATCATATGATACTTTTGCTAGGTATCTCGGAGGCCAACACTCCCTTTCACTGATGACATCACCTTCTCTGCCTCCCTGTATTGTCTCCATGGCTTCCCCACTTGATTCCCACCTCTTGATTTGCCCTTGCTCATAGTACCAGTTAACTAGCAGTGCCTCTATCAACCCAGTTGAAAGAGCCAACAACACCACTAGGTGCTACACTCTTTGGCTATGTTCACATAGTGCACATTTTTTGCGCTTTTTTTGTGCGCTTTTTTCCCACAAAAGCGCATCTGTGCCTCCCTGCAAAGTGAATGGAAATTCACTTTTGCCGTGCAGACGCGGCGTAAATATATGCTGCTCTTTTATGGGAGAAGGCACGCCCGTAAAAAGAATCAAAATGTCAATTGTTGACGCTTTTTTGCGTGCGCTTTCTCCCTTAGGCCCCATTATAACCGCTGGAATTACGCATCACCATTCAAACGATGCTCAATTCCAGTGCGTATAATGGCGGGCGCTGGGGGAAGTGACGTCACACGGGGGAGGAAGATTCCTGTGTTCCTCCCCCATGTGACATGTGTGACAGCCTTTCGGCTTTCGCAGTCTACTAATATACACTGCGAAAGCTAAATACAAGTAATCAAAAGGTATGAAAAATAAAAAAATAGAATACTTACCTATCCGCTGGCTGTTCCGGGTTACCCATAGGGTCCCATGTTAAAAAAACGATCAAGTTTTGATCAAACACCAAAAAACTTTGCAGACCCTATTAAAACCTGACATCTCATAAACTAGATCCAGTAGACGGATTACACTTTGGCAAACAAATGTTAATATTGGAGTCTATGGGTCAGGTACCTGATCAGGTTTTCCGGATGAAAAACAGGATCCAGTAGCAGGATTGCAAACGCAAGTGTGGCCCTGGCCCAAGTCCATATTTACCAGTCTTTACTAGTTTCCTTGCCGTTTGTTTTTCTAACTGTAATATATTAATACATTTTTCACTGCCACTTTGTTGTGGCTCTTTAGAGATGTTGGTTGACGTTATTCTATATTGATTGTATATCTTTTTAGTGTGGTCTGTGTACTTCTAACAGGCTTTTCCCTGTTTTTCTATTTTATTCTTATCTATTTTAGATGAATTTTGAATGTACCACTGGCCTATATCTCCATTTGTCTATGGATATTTTCATGGATTAGGTATAGAATACACTTTGAAATATTTCCCTGGTAGAGACATCGCTGATGCAGTATAACTACCTTATGTCTCCTCTGTAAACTGTTCTCCACAACTTCACCTCTGCAGCAAGATTTGGCTGTTCCTCACCTTGCTTTAAGCCTCCTACAGAGCAGTTTCTGTTTCAGTTAAGAGTGTGTCAACAGTATATTTCATATAAATATGAAGAATCAAAGTATTTTTTAATATTTAATATTCCTTAGCACCCAGTTGACTTTGAAGACCTATCTTTTATTTAAAAATTCTATATTGGAAATACGGGAGACGTCATCAATGCTATTTTGCAGTGTACAGTACTTGGTGACTATTCTGCCACTTGCAATGAGAAATATGGAATCATCTTATTTTTCTATTTCTAAGAAGTTGGAAAATGTTAAAAATCAAACAATTATGCATGACAAGTGACCATCTATTCCTATGTCAATAAAGAGAGAATTACCAAGGCAATATGATATAGTTTATCACAATTAGACATGATATATCACCCACATAGTCATCTGATGAAGACATATTGAGTTCTATGATAAAGACTCGGATTTTATACAATCTATCAGTTTTAGTTGTTGGAGCATAGCCAAAATCTGACTAAGAAGCGCCATTCTCAAGGCAGATGTGAGGAGCCGAGTAACACTTACCGAGCTGACAGTAAAAATAAAGACCATCACAAAACACTTTACTATAAATTTGCTGCTTTTCTGCCAATTTTTTTATTGAGACAGAATTAATGGCTTCCAATCGATTCCTTCTAGTCTGGATACTGAGTTAGGGATTTTTAATATACTGAGTGACATTAAATACAAATGGTTATAGGGTTATAAAAGTACAATCATTATACTGTAAAATCTGACCAGACAGACCCTTTAATGTCAAGAAATTCTTAAACCAATAGAGATGTTAAAGGAGGAACATCTGAAGCGTATGCCTTACATTGATATCCTAACATTAGAATTTGTGTTTAGAGACAGAAACTATTTAAATCCACCATCTGCAGGAAACTTCTACTACTTAAAACTTACATGGACTCTGCAGTCCGCACTCCTTTTTATACATCCAACAGCAAACTACATAGTGATTGCCATGAGACCTTAAAGGTACCGTCACAAGCGGCAATATTGCTAGGCTATTTCACTGGCAATTTGCTGGTTGCAGTGAAATCATGGACACATTGTTCCATTTGTACACAGCAACAAAATAGAACAACGTGTCCATAATTTCACTGCAATTGTTTCAACCAGAGCTGGGGTGCATGAGGTACTCGGTCACCGGGGCTTCTGTGTGGGATGTCACGGATGGTCGGTATCCCCGGTGCCGTGCCCTGGCGAACAACTATACCAGGTGTTGATGGTAAAACGGTGGGGGTGAAAGGGGTTATTTACAGGGGAACGTGACGCCACCTGTAGAGTCCGGTAAGGTGGTACCGGCGCTGCCAGACGGCCGCTGAGGTGATGGAGGGGGCAGCTAAGTGTGGTACAGCTCCCCACAGGTGGAGCTTTACCTCAGGGCAGCTATGGTGGTGGTGAGACGGTGAGTGAGGACAGTGATGGTAATGGTGGTGCAGTTCTTACCCCTCTACTGTTGATGTTGATGATGTTAAGTCCTTTGAGCTGCGGCAGGACGAATAACAGAAACCAGTTCTTGTTTAACTTTGCTTTACTCGGTACCGGCTGATGGCATAACAAGACACGGTACAGTTTGGTTTAGGGTGTTGTTACCAACTCAGGATTTCTCTTAAGGAGTCATTAGATGTCCTCTCTTTGTCTTTCAGGGTTTTCTATTATCTTTCTAGATCTTTCTGTCTTTCCCACCTTTGAAGAGCTCCCCCGCCAGTCCTACGATCTGTTTCTAGGAGATAAGGTCTGTCCACTACCCGGTCCGGACAGGGCAACCTGAGACTACAAAGTTCCCTTCCAGCACCGCCGTAAATGTCTGTCCCTTTTTATTTCTCCTAGTGTCCTGAACCGGTTTTCAGTCCTGAGGGGAGAGGTACCTTTGTGGTGCTGTCAGCAACCGTTTCTGTTGGGCCTGCAGCTCGTCGGCTTTGCAGTCAGGGCTGAACTCCTGGCTGCCTCGGTTGTCCGTGTCACCGATGTACCCTCAACATGACGAGCTGGCTACTACCAGTCTTGGTCCGTTGCCATCTGTCCTGGGCCCCCACATAAAGATGGGGTACCCTCCACTTAGCTGAGCTGCCAGGCCTGACCACTCTGTCTGCCTTCCCAGCGCCGTCTGAGGTAAATTCTTAACTGTCACTCTGCTCTATCCTAAGCTCCGCCCACCACCTGTGGAACCTACCATATTCCCAGTTCCCCCTACACTAAGTGGTGCGGTCCTAAGTGAGTGCTAAAAATAGACTCCATAAGGTTTAAATCCTAACCTAGCAACTTACTATAATATTACATATAGATATTAAATGCAATACCACTCTGTGGCGCATACCCGCAGGGGCGCCACACACCCCCTCGGTGAAACACACCCGTCCGCGGGTGTCAAACCAAACCTGAAATACAAAAATGCATTTTACATATAACATTGAACATTTCTATTAACTGGTTAACCGGGTAACTTTCAAACATATAATAAAAATAAAACTTTTATGTTCACTTATATTCTTCCTTTGCAGGAGGCTCACTTCTTGTAACGTTACTTTAACTTTTGGGAATTTTTGACTATAGTCTAGTCCTTGTCGGTCCAACTGGGACCAGGTAACATGTCTCTGATTACTGTCATCAGGATTTAACACAAAACAAAATCTTCGCATACATTTATATTCATGTACTGCAAGAGTTAAAACAACAAAAAGAACAATTGCACTTTAACAATTATAGGTCCCGTCTGGGTGGCCCTGCAGTAGGTGTTCCTTCATGTTCCTCCGACCAACATGGACTTCCTGGTAAAGACCCTCCTCTTTGGCAAACCCATACCCGGTACTAAGATTAAAAGTAGTGACCACCCCTCGTTTACGTTAGTCTAGGGGCAGTGGGGCGGATTACGGGCCTTGACGCGAGCTTGGCGGGTCTCAAGTTCATTTGCATACCAGGCCTCGCGTCGTCGATGTCGTTCAGCCTCATCGTCGGGTTCAAGGTGGGTAAACCAGGGACGGCCTACCGGTTGCCATGTATGTCCGCTGTTATCGGTGCAGGACGCTGCTCTCCTTCCTCTGCCCGTTGTTGTTGGTGCTGGTACCGCAACCCTCCATAGCTCGCGGGGCCCGGCCTCCTCTGCGCCGCCGGCTGTTCCTTCCTCTCGGTCCTCCTCCCCAGTCAGGTCGGGCTCTGCTGAGAACTGGATAAGGCTTCCCGGTTCGGCAGTCTCCTCTCTTCCGGGCTCCATACTCGCTGGATCCTCCATTACGGTGCTCGACCCGCCCCCTTGGTTGATTGAGAGCAATGGGGCGGGGAGACTTTTTGACGCCTCTTGAATGGCCCATGTTTGTTGAGGGGCCGAGGCACGCCCCTGGGCCGGCACATAGTTCTTTATGCACTTTTAAGCCCGCCCACCACGAAGTTCCTGTGAGCAAGTCCTTCGGGCTTTTCCGGAGCCCGCCACTACCTTCGTCACTCCTCGGCAGAGCGGAGGAGGCGGGGCTTATCTTCCCGCTCTTTCTCCTGCTGTAGTGACGCAGTTTGAATTTCTGAGGCGGTGTAATGGCGGCTCGGCTCAGTTTTTATAATCCACACAGTTAGACAGTTATAAAGTTCTTAAGGCACACTTCACCTGGTAGATACCAGGCTGGCTCGTCCTGTTCATAACGCCAATTTGTTTCAACCAGAGCTGGGGTGCATGAGGTACTCGGTCTCCGGGGCTTCTGTGTGGGATGTCACAGATGGTCGGTATTCCCGGTGCCGTGCCCTGGCGAACAACTATACCAGGTATTGATGGTAAAACGGTGGGGGTGAAAGGGGTTATTTACAGGGGAACGTGACTCCACCTGTAGAGTCCGGTAAGGTGGTACCGGCGCTGCCAGCCGGCCGCTGAGGTGATGGAGGGGGCAGCTAAGTGTGGTACAGCTCCCCACAGGTGGAGCTTTACCTCAGGGCAGCTATGGTGGTGGTGAGACGGTGAGGGAGGACAGTGATGGTAATGGTGGTGCAGTTCTTACCCCTCTGCTGTTGATGTTGATGATGTTAAGTCCTTTGAGCTGCGGCAGGAAGAATAACAGAAACCAGTTCTTGTTTAAATTTGCTTTACTCGGTACCGGCTGATGGCATAACAAGACACGGTACTGTTTGGTTTGGGGTGTTGTTACCAACTCAGGATTTCTCTTAAGGAGTCATTAGATGTCCTCTCTTTGTCTTTCAGGGTTTTCTATTATCTTTCTAGATCTTTCTGTCTTTCCCACCTTTGAAGAGCTCCCCCGCCAGTCCTACGGTCTGTTTCTAGGAGATAAGGTCTGTCCACTACCTGGTCCAGACAGGGCAACCCGAGACTACAAAGTTCCCTTCCAGTACCGCAGTAAATGTCTGTCCCTTTTTATTTCTCCTAGTGTCCTGAACCGGTTTTCAGTCCTGAGGGGAGAGGTACCTTTGTAGTGCTGTCAGCAACCCGTTTCTGTTGGGCCTGCAGCTCGTCGGCTTTGCAGTCAGGGCTGAACTCCTGGCTGCCTCGGTTGTCCGTGTCACCGGTGTACCCTCAACATGACCAGCTGGCTCCTACCAGTCTTGGTCCGTTGCCATCTGTCCTGGGCCCCCACATAAAGATGGGGTACCCTCCACTCAGCTGAGCTGCCAGGCCTGACCACTCTGTCTGCCTTCCCAGTGCCGTCTGAGGTAAATTCTTAACTGTCACTCTGCTCTATCCTAAGCTCCGCCCACCACCTGTGGAACCTACCATATCCCCAGTTCCCCCTACACTAAGTGGTGCGGTCCTAAGTGAGTGCTAAAAATAGACTCCATAAGGTTTAAATCCTAACCTAGCAACTTACAATAATATTACATATAGATATTAAATGCAATACCACTCTGTGGCGCATGCCCGCAGGGGCGCCACACAATCAGCAAATTGCCAGTGAAATTCCTAGCAATATTGTCGCATGTGACGGTACCTTAAGGGTACCTTTACACGCCACAATATCTGCTGGGAATCCTGACAGCGATATGTCGCCCTGAAACTATTGCCGTCAAATTGCCTCCCAGTTGCGGCGTGGAATTGGGGAATTTGGCGGCGATAAATTGCTTGTCACCTGGTTCATGGTTTCAGAGCACTGCTCCAAAATCAGAGGCAATCATGAAGGCGAGATTTCCGGCTTTTGGCGTGTGATAGGGCAATAGTGATGGAATCTGCGTTGCCTATTAATTTCCCGAAGGCGTGCCACAGCGTGCTGGAGTCCACGCCCCGTCTGCGATGATTGGTGGTGGCTACTGTGTTCCCTTTGGCTGTCAGTTCACAGGGCACCATATTTGAAGAGATGCCCGTTCAGCAACACACACATCTTCGATGGCGTCATGCATTAGCCAGCATTCCAGAGCAGGATGACCAATCCTAACGCTGTTGCGTTGTCCAATGAGCGCGTATTTTTAGGTTGGTGGGAGGAGGTGATCGTATACCATCTCGAGTCATATAAGGAACATGTTCAAGCCTGGTTCCATTTTATTGATGACGTGTGCTTCGTGTGGAAGTGCGATGAGGCCACATGCAAAGCCTTCATTGAGGAACTCAACGCCAATGCACTTAACATCTTCCTTACTTTCAGCATATCGTCTTCCGAAGCTATTTTTCTGGACTTGAGGGTTACTGTTCGGGATGAACATCTGAATACTAATCTGTACAGGAAACCAACAGCAACCAACAGCTTGCTACATTACTCGAGTTTCCATCCAGGACACCTAAAGAGAGGTATTCCGATGGGGCAATTTTTGAGGGCGAGGAGAAATTGCACCATGGATGGGGATTTCCTCCTTCAGTCCTGAGCCTTAACTAACAGGTTTTCCTCCCGAAAGTATCCACGCAGAGTTATTTCGGCTGCCTTTCAGAGAGCACAGAACTGCACACAAGAATCACTTCTCAAACAGCAATATAAACCAAAGGATGACTCCATCAGGATTGTTACAAACTACCACAATCAGTGGACTAAGGTGGGTGGCATCTTCGGTTCTCATTGGGACGTACTACGTCTGGACCTAAAGATCGGTCCACTGGTTGATGAGAGACCACTAATGACAGCAAGGCGGGCCCCAAACCTGGCAGATCAACTGGTCCGGAGCCACTTTAAACGACCTACACAAAGGTTGGGGAGAGACTTGAGATTTAAAGGATCCTTTCCATGTTGGTCCTGCAATATTTGCCCATTCATGTCACCCACTAAAGAAATTTTCATCAATCCACATGATAATGTAAAACACTCCTTGAGGTCCTATATCAATTGCAGAACCACCTGGGTGGTTTATGCTTTGATATGTCCCTGTAGGAAAGTTTATGTGGGGATGACGGGACAGGAGCTTAAAAAACAGATCCAAAAACATTTTTCAACTATAAATCTGGCCAGTGAACATCTGGAAAAGGGTCTGACTCTCACATCGGTGGCCTCACACTTCTTGGTATACCATGGGGGACGTACACCTGGATGCAGGGTCCTAGGTCTAGAGAAACTATCACCTCATCCAAGGGGGGGTGACAGCAGGAAGCTACTCTTACAATTGGAGTCAAGGTGCATCTTCCTCCTTAAATCGGTCACCACATCATCACATGGGATAAATGAGGAATTAAAATTCACAGGATTCTTAGGGGACTAGGAGTCTTGTCAATAGGAGGGGGCTGACGAGTTTGGTTCCTTCTCATCTCTTTTACCCCTCATTATCTCCTGTTTGTTTCCTAGGCTCTGTAACAGGATCTTCCAGTGTCGTTCTATTCTCTCTGGCTGTATATCGCTTTGGGATTCCTCTATTTAGTTCGGTTGGACTGCGTGGCTATAAAACAGGATATTGGTCCTGGTGCTGTCCGTGGAGATTGGAAGAATTTTTCATCACCATCAGCATTTGCATCTATGTATATGATTGTATATATTTTCTAATTTATTTATTGTTTCTCTATCATCGTTCATTGTACTCCCTCTGGTAATCTCTGTATTGCTCATTGACTTTGGTACCCTGTGGAGGACTTGTGGTGTAAAGTATATTTTGTAAACACTTGCTTAGTTAAATATACATTTGATGATGATCGCACAGCTCGGTCTTGGTGGTTCTCATGGGTTTTGAAAATTGATATTGTGTTAAGTGGGTTTGTGTTATTAATAATAACATGTACTTAGTAGATAGAAGTTGGGGCACCCATAGGCAGGAAGGGGAATTGGTTTGACATGTCTCTTTCAACTAGAAGAAAGAGGTCAAATCGATTTACAAATGATTTGACTTGCACACGGGAACCCACGTGTGAGGCGTTGCCTCTTGCGTGGTGTCACTGTGTCCCCCTCTAATATTCCAACTAACATATATCCAGAGGAAGTGACAGGGCTCTGTGAGTGTCGCTGTTTGACCCTAGAGCCTGCCACTCTCCTCTATTTATTCATCAACTGCAATGTTGATCCCCTTATAATTCACCCAAAAAAAAAAATGTACATATCACACAGGGGGACTGGTCTGACAGCTGGGTGTCGCAAATTGTGACCACAAGGTACACCACCCTCTTTTGACCCATTACTAACCGTACCGCCAAGCTTTACTTTGAATGTTTCTAAAGCGAGCTATTTAATCTATGTTATGTGCAGTCATGTGCTTTCCACCACTTCCTCATAGTGGGCAGTGTTTATTGAGCAGGACTCAATACACGCCCACACTGACATCATTTCTGGTGTCCTAGTTATTGCCATGGCGCTGGCCGCAGCTGTCTTCATTTGCTCATTATCTAGGATATATGAGGCAGCATGGCACAATTGATAGCCACGTCTCCCTGACGAAGCCGCCCAGTGCGGTGATACACGTGGGATCCAGGGGCCTCCACTGCTCATACCTGGACACACCATGCTCCTTACCAGTAAATACCTTTTCCTATTCCCTGGGATCACTGAGGGATTTAGGGATCTACATTGCTGTGCTGCAAGCTCCATGGTGTCCATTGACAGGTGAGGGGAGAAATCTCCAGCTTTGATTGTTTAGCTGACAGGCAGCATAGCTCAAAGGAGGTGCAAAAACTGAATGTCAACTTGTCATTCTAGTTTCACCAAATACTAGGTTCTGTTGGTCATCATTTCTGTGCACTACTTGATCTTTGTACAATGTGTGATTTCACATTGCTCACTGGTTCCAGGGGCTAAGTGCAATAATATTAACTATTTAGTGTAGACTTGTATTGTTTGACTTCAGTGTATGATTACTGTTGTATTATTGGTGTTAATGAATCAGGCATGAATACAGGGTTTGAAGGGGCCCTCTTTCCCCTATGTGGTATTATACCCATTATTGTTGTGGCTTTTTGTAATGTTTGTTATTGGTTTTAAATGATTTTAATCTGTGTGTCGTTTTGCCTCAAATAAAGATATACTTTTTCATCTTACATTATTTGGATGTGGAGTGCAGTTTTCCTGTCAATTCTTTCTCTTCTAATGACAATGAGCGCGTATGGGGCGCTGTGTAAACCACTGTGGCACGCCTATCTCCTCGCGGCGCTGACCATGTACGCCCACATTGCCTTTGGGATTGCGGCGTGTGAGGCGGCGAGGGAATTCCACTGGAATGGTTCCGCTGTGGGTGAGGTGATTGCGACGTGTAATAGCGCCTTCGGCGATCTGAGGCGACCATGAAAAACGTGCACGCGCACGTTAGATCGCCTCATATCGCCAGCAGATATTGCAGCATGTAAAGGTACCCTAAGAGGAAAATTTCCATGAAAAACACCATTTACCTCCAAATAGTTGTAGCAGATTAAGACAAAACATGGCAGCTTCTTTCCATAAAACATCACAAGACTTGTCCAAAGGTTGTGTTTGGTATTGCTGCTCCGCTCTAATAACCCTTTGCCTAAGGGTGCATGTACACTATCCGTAATAGCAGCGTTTTGGATGCAGCGTCTTACCACTGCGTTCAAAACACTGCGTTGTACAGTACCAACACAGTGGATGGGATTTCTAGGAATCCCATGCCCACTGTGCATATCCCTTCCGCAGCATTATTTCAGTTGCGGTGCGGCTTGCTGCCCTTCCGCTTCTCCGCAGCATGTTAATTTATTGCTGCGTAGTCTGGAGTGAATCCAGGGACAAGCTGCCCTGCACCGAACACAGATTGTGATCACAGAGCAGCTGCATTCTCCCTGCGCTCACTTGCAGCTTCCGTCATATCTGGAAGGACTAATCTGCGTTTAACACGCAGTGCCTCCAGATTGTGTGCACATACCCTAAATGGCTTTGTTGCATTTTCATTTTTTTCCTCTCCTTACAAGACCCATAATTTTTTATTTTTTCCATCCACATAACCTTTAAGGCTTGTTATTTTTGCAGAATAAGCTGTCTTTTTGAGTGCTGCAATTCATATTATCATGGAACTGAGGCTACATTCACACTATGCGTTTTTGGTCTGTTTTTTCTCATCAGTTTTTGTTGCCAAAACCAGGAGAGGGTGATAAATACAGAAGTGGTGACGTGTTTCTACTATACTTTTCCTTTGATTGTTCCACTCCTGGCTTTGGCTGATAAGACTGGCTTCACACCACGATGACATCCGATCCGGAGCTGTCAGGGGTGAACCTGACAGCCCCGGACCAGATGTGGACACAGCCAATTATGCCCTCCGGTCCGGTGTGCAGCAGGATGGCTCATTTGCAGCCACAGGTGCTGATAATTCAGGACCGCAGCTCCTGAACTGTCAGCTGGGGACAGCTCTGTGGTGCTGAAGTTCAGTGCTGGCCAGCGCTGAGCTTCAGCACCCGGCATCCGGCTCCTAGGTGCAGCTCCAGAGCGATCCGGCACCGTAAACCCCCATGTTAGGGGGCGCCGGATTACACCGGACCGGGAGGATCCGGGAGCATCTGGGAGGATCAGCTTTTTTCCCCTGGACACAAAAATGCTGCACGCAGCATTTTTGTGTCCGGGAGAAAAATTCAAATCCTCCCGGATAGATGGAAGCTCGATGGCAGATAGCTGCCATCTGGCTCCATCTGGCCCCATAGCATACTGTGGGACCGAAATCCGGTCCGGGGCTGTCAGGTTCACCCCTGACAGCCCCATATTGGATTTCACCATGATGTGAAGCCGGCCTGAGCAAAAACAGACCAAAAACGCAGTGTGTGAATAGAGCATTAGGTTAGCTTCACACCACGATTTTTGGCTGTCAGGTTCTGTCCGGTGTTTTGCAGGAAGCACCGGACAGAACTTGACAGCCCCGAACAAAACAGAACCAGAGGGTAAATATGCCCTCCGATCCTGTTTTCTGACCGAATCCTCCCTGCGCTCAGCTGCCACTGTCCAATTGAGATTTCAGCAGTGGAGCTCTCCAGGTGCTGAAATTTCAGCCGAAGGTTCTTTTAGCTGTGCTGACGAGGTGCTGAACGAGCGCGGCTTGAATTTCAAAGCCACCGCTCTTTCAGCACCCGCCGTCCAGGAACCGGTCTGATTTTTTGACGGATCAGGGGTGATTCGGTGCCCGTAGACTCCCATGTTATGGGGCGCCAGATTGCGCCGGATACGGGAGGATCCGGGATAATCTGATTTTGTCTGATTATTGCCCCAGGCAGAAAATTAAATCCCCCGGATCCAGCCGGACAGACAGCAAAACAGATGGCAAATCACTGCCATCTGGCCCCATCCGGCCTCATAGGGATACAATTTGGGGCAAAATCGGATCAAAAAAATCATGGTGTGGCCTTACTGGGAATCAGGAATAAAATTTCAAGTGCAATTCAACAAATACGGTAGTTTTCTCTAATTTTATTTAGTGTTCCCTTTACAGTAAAATTACTCAGCAATATGATTTTCCAGGATAGTATGAATATGATGAATTGATATCAAACTTTTTTATTTTTTTATTTTTCTGGAGAAAAATATCTTAAATTTGCAAAAAAGAAAAAATGAGCTAATGAATCCATTTTCCAACACCAGTAAGTTTTTTCATTTTCACTTGATAGGGCTGTGTAAGGGCTTGTTTTATGAGTCCTGAGTTTTCAGTGATACCATTTTGGCGTATGTATGATGTTTTGATCACCTCATTTGGTGTTTTTTCGCACTGTTTAAGAGGGTGAAAAACATAATACTGGCATTGTGATCTTTCTTCTCATTACACGATTTACCTGTCAAGTTAATTAATTTTATATTTTGATAGATTGGACTTTTATGGATGTACTGATACAAATATGTATATTTTTTATTCCTTTATTTATAATGGGGGGAAAAGTGGAGTGATTTGAACTTGTGCATCTTTTTTTTTTCATGCTTTTATAAACTTTCTTTTTTCTCTTTTTACTGTATTTCTTAGTCCCCTTATGGGACTTTAACCTGCGATTAGCTACAGGCTGGCTTTCACAGGAGTACTGATATGACAGGCAAAGAGATCTTCAGCAGACCTTCAACCAATATGTCAATCCATCAGTGCCCCACGATCACGTCAGAGACTGACTGTGCCATTTAATAGATTACCAGCCATGGGAGGAGTTGCACTCCATCTGTGGTTGTTAGAGGATGATGATAATCACAACCATCATATGCAAGGAAAGATGTGGGCTTGACGTTTGGTGGAAAGGTGTTAGAAAGGCCTTCCACCAAATGTTGAACTCAACGCATCATGATGTAATAGTGGCTGCAGAGTGAAATAAAACTTTTTTTTTTAATTATTAATTTTTAATTCTGCATTTCTGTTGTGGAGAAATTAGCAATAAAAGTGTTTGGCACCTTTGTCAGTTAATTGTCGTTAAGTCCAAGTGAGTGTTATCAAATAGTTTTCACTTAGTACATGTATTTTTCCCCCTGTATGACATTAACTAGGCAGGGGAAAGAAGAACATGCCCTACCATAGCTTAAAGCAGATTTGTTAGGCTGCCTTCACATTTGCGTTTGGAACGCAGCGCACCGAACGCAGCAAAACGCTTGCGCACATGCGTTCCTATGTTTAACATGGGAACGCATGTGCATGTGTATGGCTGCGTATGCCTGCGTTTGCATTCGGATGCGCATAATTTTTGCACCCTCCGAGCGCACTCCGAATGCATCATGTTGCATTTTTTGTGCGTTCGCGGGTGCTTGTTTTATCTGCAAGCGTCTGCAAGCGTACAAACAATGCATTGAAGTCAATGGATCCGCAGTGTACTCCGCATGACAGCGCAGGAGAATACTGCGGATCTCATTGAAATCTCTCCCGGTGACCGCCGGTGATCAGTGGCAGCCACCGGGAGATCAGCTACTGCCACCGCTGCTCTCCTGCCGGTGCCGGCGCAGGAGATTTGAAGACACAGCTGATCTGATAGCTGTTTAAATCTCCCGCGCTGACCTCACCTTTGTGGTGCCGGCGCAGGAGATTTGAAGACACAGCTGATCTGATAGCTGTTTAAATCTCCCGCGCCGACACCACAAAGGTGAGGTCAGCGCGGGAGATTTGAAGCAGCGATCAGAATGTTTGTTATCTCCTGCACCGATATCACCCTATTCAGGGTCGGCGCGGGAGATTTAAACAGCTGTCAGATCAGATGTGTCTTCAAATCTCTCGCGCCGACACCGGCGGGAGATCAGCTGTGGCCGGGAGGAGGAGATCTCCACTGCTGATCTCCTCCTCCCGACCGCGCCTCCGAGACAGCTGATTGGCTGGCCGGGGTGCATACTAATGTGATCGCATGCGGAGATTCTCCGCTGCATTCACATTAATATGGCTGTGTTTGCACTGCGTTTGCATCTGCATGCCCTGCGCATGCAGACACAAACGCAAAAGTGAAGCCACCCTTAGTGAGTGAAAATGTAAAGATACAGACCTGATCTTCTGGTCTAACCTCCTGCATAAGGCTAGGGTCACACTTGCATGCATTTTTTAAGGTGCTTTTTGGCACCCTGCGTTTTTGGACTTCGTTTTTGCTGATAGGTGTGGGGCACCCTTCACGCATGCAAAAACACATGTACCATTTAGTGCCATATAAAACGTATGGGTTTCCCATAGGGCCCCATGTTAAAAAAACGCATGCGTTTTTGGAAAAGCACCAAAAAATGCATCACGCAGTATTTTTTGGTGCTGATCCAAAAACGAAGCCAAAAAATGCATGGACCTTTAGACATGCGTTTTTGGCATTGGGCCATGCATTTTTAACATGGGGGTCTATGTGTTTTCCATGTGTTTTTCACAAATGACAACTGTGAAAACTGCATGGAAAATCTACAAGTGTGACCCTAGCCTAAGTCAGTTTTAGGAGAAAGGCAGTACATCTTAGTTTAACTGTGTCACATTACAAACCCTTCTATGAGCTCTTCTGTCATACCACTATGACCTCCGCTATACAGCCACTTCTACCATACTGCCTGTCGGGAGCTGAGATTACTTAGACATATCTATAATCTGGGCAGGCAGTGTGGGACAGGAGCAGTACAGCAGAGGTGACAGTGCTAGGAGAGGAGGAGAGGTGATAGAAAGGTTTGTAATGTGACACAGCTAAACTCAGCTGTGCTGTTCCTCCCTTCACAATGACTCAGTAGGTTAGACTAGAGGTTCATTGTTAAGAATGACAAAAAGAATATTAGGGGCTCACTAGTCTGTTGAAGATGGATCTCCTATGACTAAGGGTGTCGTACGTGGCACCAGAAACGTGTCAAGTTTCTGTTCAGCATGTTTCTATGCTTCCTCATCTAAAAGTGCATTGTGTATTTACATAAGTATTGCTCTCTTGATTAGATGGTAGAATCATTTTTTGCATGAAACAAATATATTTTGTGCCATCTCTTCTTCAGAATTCCATACTACTCCTGACACTCAACTTAAAACCTTTAATCAAACATTTCTTATTTGTGAAAAATTTGAAGCAATACAGATTGCCAAATCTGTATGATTCCTCTAACCAGCCTCTTTTGCCTAGAGCAACTGAATTTCAAATCTATGTGCGTTCCCAAATAGACCTTTTTTGCACAGATCAAGTGATTGAGAAATCTGTGTGTCCAGCCACACTATCTCACCTGACTGATAGGTGTTGGTCTAGGGTTTTGAAACACCAGGTTAAAATAGGGAAAAAGTACATGAAAGATGAGTGGGAAATACTGAAGTCATATTGCAAAGAAAAAAGGAGTTGTGTTCAAGGTGTACACTCCCTGACAGAAGTTATGTCGCTTATCCATGTTATGTAAATAAAAGCTTATAACCTGACATTAAATTCATCCATTGGTTTTATAAATTACTCTTTTGAAAGCTGAAACCCTCCGAAGTTTGGTTTATTTTAAGAAAATAAATTGTCATCAATGCTGAAATATTGATAATTTAATGAACACAGAATGGTCAGATTTTAGCAAGTCAAAAGTTTTGTCGCCTGGTCATATAATGCACCCAATCCTAGTTTACATCCTCACCTGTGCTCAGTAAATGATCGGTTAGTTAGTGGGTGTGTCAAAAAAGAAACCCAGCACCCCAGACCTTCACTTGAACTGCAACTTGAGCTCTGACAAAGTGCCAAAAATTCACCTTGCGACCAAAGCCTTGATTATCAAGAGGCTTAAGACCAGATCCACTGCAAAGGTGGCTGGCACCTTTAATGTGTCTCAGCGTCAAGTACAAAGAATTAAAACAAGATTTGAAGAGACTGGAGATGTGTTTGACAAGCCCAGGTCCGGCAGAACCCGTAAGACAACTGCTCAGGAGGAACGTTTGTTGGTTAGAGAATCCACAGCAAGCCCCTCTTTCACTGCAGCAGAGTTCCAACAGGCCTGGTCACCTCAAGTCCCTGTGTCAACTAGAACAGTTTGCAGGATTCTGTCTCGAAATGGCCTCCATGGTCGAATCAGTGCCCAGAACCAGCACTAAACAAAAGGCAAATAAAAAACCATGTGGCATTTGCAAAGTCCCACAGCATGCTAAACAGATGGACGCTGGAAAAGTGGCAGAAGGTGGATTTCTCTGATGAATCTTCAGTAGAATTACACCACAGCCACCACAAATACTGCAGGAGACCTACTGGAGCCTGTATGGATCCAAAATACACCCAGAAAACAGTTATATTTGGTGGTGGAAAGATCATGGTCTGGGGTTACATCCAGTATGGGGGTGTGCAAAACATTTGCAAGGTGGAAGGCAATATCAATAGCCTAAAATATCAACAAGTATTAGCTACCTTTTACATTCCAAATCATAAAAGGGGTCAAATTCTTCAGCAGGATGGTGCTCCATCTCATACATCCATCTCTATAAACAAAGTTACTCCAGGCAAAAAAGATCAAGGTACTCAAGGACTGGCCAGCCCAGACACCAGACATGAACATCATTAAGCATGTTGGGGTAGGATGAAAGAGGAAGCTTGTAAGACAAAACCAAAGAATCTAGATGAACTCTGGGAGGCATGTAAGACTGCATTCTTTGCTATTCCTGATGACTTCATTAATAAATTGTATGAATCATTGTTGAACTGCATGGATGCAGTCCTTCAAGCTCATGGAAGTCACACAAAATATTAAATATGACTCTAATAGCACCACAACTTCATTCACCAATGTTATGCAACATATATTTGTATTTTAAGTTAATTTTTTGTTTGAAAATCGCATTACTTTCTGTGGGCGACAAAACTTTTGTTTTGCCAAAATCTGACCATTCTGTGTTCATTAAATGATCAATATTTCAGCATTGATGCAAATTTATTTTCTTAACCTAAACCACATTTCGGAAGTTTTCAGCTTTCAAAAGAGTAATTTATACAACCAATGGATGAGTTTAAAGTCAGGTTATAAGCTTTTATTTACATAACATGGATAAGCAACATAATGTCTGTCAGGGAGTGTACATGGTATTTTTACTGAAAGCTGAACTGAGCAAACACTGGCTTGTCCTATTCAAAGACAAGTGCCAACTTCTGTTGCTGGACAAGCTACTCAACCAGGGCCGGACTGGGACCAAAAAGCAGCCCTGGAAAACAAGCCACACCAGCCCACACACTATATAACCCATCAGCTCCAATCCGTAAATGTTGCTTTTACATTGTCATGGACCTTACCACTTTCATAAAGGAGTTATATGAAGAGCCACATGTGAATGGTGCAGCAAAAGGAATAATCAACCACAGCTCCATTTACATGGTGCTCTTCAAAGCTCCATTTCTCAGGATTGTGGGGTTGCATTGGTCAGCCACATAGACACCCAGCCAGCCACACACACAGCCTCAGACAGCCACACAAAGACATACAGCCAGCCACACAGCCAGCCACACACAGCCAGTCACATGGACAGCCACACACACACAGCCAGCCACACACAAACACAGCCAACCACATAGACAGCCACACACAGCCAAAGCCAGCCACACTACCAGCCACAGATGCAGCCAGCCACACAGCCACAGCCAGCCACATACAGCCAGTCAAAGCCAGCCATACACAGACACACAGCCAGCAACATAGACAGCCATAGCCAGCTACACACAGCCAACCACACAGCCAGCCACACACACGGCCAACCACACACACAGCCAGCCACAAACACACAGCCAGCCACACACACACACAGCCAGCCACAAACACACACAGCCAGCCACAAACACACACAGCCAGCCACAAACACAGCCAGCCACCCACACACAGCCAAAGCCAGTCACACAAACAGCTACTAGCCACACAGCCAGCCACACACAGACACACAGCCAGCCACATAGACAGCCACACACAACCAGCCACACAC
Organism: Allobates femoralis; assembly: GCA_033576535.1. Classification (NCBI taxonomy): domain Eukaryota; kingdom Metazoa; phylum Chordata; class Amphibia; order Anura; family Aromobatidae; genus Allobates; species Allobates femoralis. The sequence continues at coordinate 110,815,210 of JARQOC010000003.1, read as the reverse complement.
CCATGCAGCCAGCCACACACACATCCAGCCAGCCACACACATACAGCTACAAACAGCTAGCCACATAGACAGCCACCAGCCACACACACACAGCCAGTCGCACACATACAGCCACAGCCAGCCACACACTAATACAGCCAGCCACAAACAGCTAGCCACATAGACAGCCACACAGCCACAGCCAGATAACACAGAGCCACAGCCAGCCACACACAAACAACCAGCTACACAGACACACAGCCACACAAACACACACACAGCCTGCCACACACATACAGCCACAGCCAGCCACACACAGCCAGCCACATAGACAGCCACACACACAGTCAAAACCAGCCACAGACAGCCACACACAGCCAAAGAGCCAGCAACATAGACAGCCATAGCCAGCCACACACAGACACACAGCCAACCATACATCCAGCCAGCCACACACAGCCACAGCCAGCCACACACAGACGCACAGCCAGCCACACACAGCCACACACAGACGCACAGCCAGCCACACAGACACACAGCCACACACAGTCAGTCACACACATACAGCCACAGCCATAAACAGCCACACACACAGTCACAGCCAGCCACAGACTTAGACAGCCACACACAAACAGCCATCCACATATACAGCCACACACAACCACAGAGCCAGCAACATAGACAGCCATAGCCAGCCACACACACAGCCAGCCAGCCACACAGACACAGCCAGCCACACACAGCCAACCAGCCACACACAGAGCCACAGCCAGCCACACAAACAGCAACAACCAGCCACATAAACAGCCACAAAGCCCCAGCCACGCAGCCTCAGCCACACACAGACGTATAGTCAGCCACACAGCCACGCAGCCCCAGCCACACACAGACATACAGTCAGCCAGCCACAGCTATGCAGCCCCAGCCACAGACACACACAGCCAGCCACGTAGCCCCAGCCACACATAGACAAGTGCCTTAGATGATAGAGAAAGTGCCTCGGATGATAAAGTGCCTCAAAATCTGCGGCACTTTCACTATCATCTGAGGCTCAGATGACAATGAAAGTGCCTCAGATGATAAGAGAAAGTGCCTCTGACTGACAGTGAAAGTGCCTCAGAATCTGAGGCACATTCACTATCATCTGAATCATTTGCACTATCATTTGAGGCTTAGATGATAGTGAAAGTGCCTCAGATGAAAGTGAATGTGCCTCAGGCTCAGAGGGGCAGAGCCGACATGGAGGACACGGTCAGGCGGGAGGTTTGCACACTTGGCGCTAACAGCTGCCTGAGTCCTGTGCCACTGCTCCCTCACTGGGCAGAGTGTCCTCATGAAGCTGGAGGGCTACACCCAGTAACTGCACATTGTCAGGGAGGAAGAGATTGTCAGCTGCACATCACCACAAACATGACGCACAAACATCACAACATACACAACACACAATTGTCACCATGTGCATGGACACACAGATACATACATCACCACAGATGCACCAATCATATACACACATGCATCACATGTAGGTCCCATCCCCTATGTACGCCTGTAGCAGGCCCATATAGTGCATGCCATATACACAGCCCAGCCCCAGCTTTGGCAGTAGTAGGCATATATAGTACATGCCATACACAGCCAATCCCAGTATAGGCAGTAGGGTGGGCCCATATATACACAGCCAGCCACAGCCCCCACATATGCTAACAGTAGGTCCATATAGTATATCCCTTATATACAGTCAGCACTGACAGTTGTAGGCCCATACAGTGCATGCCATATCCACAGTCCAGCCCACTCAGACCTCCGGAGCAGATGATAATAAAAGTGAAAGTGCCTTTGCTGTGTTTGTCCTGCACTTAGCAGCCCCAGTGAGGAGAGTGCAGTTGCCGGCAGTTGCCTCCAGCTCCAGGCTCTGCTGTCCTGTTTCAGGGGCTGGGGGGAGAGCAGAGTGTCCCTGTCCAGGATACAGGTGGCCAGCTGTGGAGCCCAGCAGATGGTCAGTCCTTACCCAGGTGAGCAGTGACTCCATCACTATCCCCTCCAGTGATGTCTTCTTCTCCCTCTGACCTCCTGCGGGGAGAGAAGCAGCGTCACATCTATCACTGCACAGTCTGAGATCTGCTGACAACTTCTGTGCTGCTGGGAGCTGCCCTGCACACGTTACCTTCAGCAGTTGCTCCCACTGTCGGTGTCTCCGGTGTTCCTCACTTTCAGGAAATCACGGGCAGCAGCACAGGGACCACTTAGTAATGGCTGGGGTCGGGGTGGCCGGCGCTTTCCTGTTTGGTGGGCGGGAGAGCAGAGTGTATGCACTCTCCACCCACAAAGAACGTGCTGTCGTGATTTCGTCACAGCACAGCCGCGCGCTCCAATATGAGGTATGAGCCACTGCCTAGTCTGCCCGCTGATTGGTGTGCGTCTCTGCGACCGCAACCAGTGAGTCACTCTCCCTCTCATGACGTACAATACCGGCAATTTGGCGGCCGGCACCTCTAACCACGCTATGCAGCGGCTGCAAAATCATTTAAAAGCAGCCAGGCCTGCGGCGGGAGGAGCGTGCGGCCCCCACACCCCGCCAATGGGCGGCCCATAGGGAAAAGTCCCGCTCCTCCCACCTGTCAGTCCGGGCCTGTACTCAACCCTCTTTCTTTGGCAGCAGACCAACAGTACGACTTGTAGATGAGGCCCAGGAAGAGCATGTGCCACAGTGGATGACAAGTGCTGCTTCAAGTGGCCTCTGCTCCTCTTCCATCACCTTCACATCACACACTGTACAGCCCTTAGAGGTGGCATTTTAATTACCCATATCACAACTCTCCAACAAAAAAATTGATATCCAGCAAGCATTGAAGAGGGAATCCTAGATGTATTCAAAAGCTTGATTTATTCATCCAGAAAGTTACAAAAAAACAGCAAAGAAAACCCCCTCAACCCCTCCTAGAGACTGACATGTTTTGGCGATGCTTTAGGCTAAGTTCACATCCAGTTTAGCATTGCGTTTGAACGTAATGCATTTTGCACTGCAATAATGCAATGAAACGTTAGTTATGCGCTCGGGAAAAATGCATGCGTTCAAACGCAACCACATTTTGCGTTTGACTGCGTTTTACAATAGAAGTCTATGGCTGCGTTAACACAATCAAACGCTTGCATTTCATTGCGTTAATGCATTGCAAAATGCAATGAGTTTAAATGCAATGCTAAACGCGATGTGAACCTAGCCTTAGTCATGACTCATATATCGGGACAATAGCTTGAAATGCCTCTTTGTGCAATTGTAAATCTCATTGTGTGGGCAGATAGGAACCTAACTATATGAGAAGGTGCTTTTACCATGGTTTAAGGGTGGAGTGCACACACAGAAAAAATACTACAAATTAACCAAAAGACTGACTGTCACACTAATCTGCTGCACACTAGACCATTAAGAATTAAATAAAGCCAAGGCTAGGGTGTTGCCAATGATACCTTGCTCTATCTTGGTCTTAGTGGGGAGGTGTGAGATGTGGACAAAAAAGTAACATAAGGAGCTGTATCCGGAGATAGCTGACTGGAAGTTTGTTTGGTATTTTCCGTTCTTTATTTTCTTTTTGGTTTGCCACACTTATCCTTTCCCCTTTCTCTTTCCTGTAGTCTAGTGTGCATTGTACAATTGCTGTTTCTTTTATCCTTGTCTGTCTTTTCCCCTTTTTGTCTTTATCCTACTGAAGGAATAGTGTTTCTACTGCCCTGTAAACTAATCATGGTTGTGCTCAGAGAAAGACAGAGATAGGAACATAAACGCTACACAAGGTGAAAGAATCCATCTAGTGACACCAGGGAGCTCAGGGTAAGAGTCAGGGGTTGCCCTCCCCTATTCTTCCTTAGCGGCAGTTCCTCCTTTCCTCCCATCTTGCTTTGTGTCGACTAGCCCCTTGGTGGAGCGCAACAACCAGGAGTTGTCCTAAAGTGGTACATGGTATCATCAGCCAAGTCCAACTTCCCCAAGAAAGGCTCTGATTAATATTGTGTAGACAGTAGACACCTGGTCACACCACTCTGGGGTAAGCTTGGTTCTGGGGGCACTGGTTCTATGTTCATCTCTCCCGTTCATCTTGTAGTGTGATGGGATCTCTGCTAATCTTGGCATGTTGAACAATTATTGATTTAGGATTTACAAAAAGGCTGGAAAGGTATAATAATAAATATAATGGTCTTTATTTATACAGCGCCAAAATATTCTGCAGCGCTTTACAATTCAGAGGTTCAAATACAAACAGTCACAAGTAACAGTTATAAAAAATACAATAATTAAAGCAAAAATAATGATAATCCTGCATGTAAGAACTTACAATCTACAATGAGGTGTGTGTGTGGGGGGGGGGGACACAAAGTACAGGTGCTTATTTACAATGATGGTCCAGCCATCTTGAAGAAATGGGGAATAGATAAAAGCTACATGAGTCATCACCAGCTGGTTTGTGCGGTCCTTTTCGGTATGATGGAGTTTGACGGAGAGTTATGTTTAGAGAAACAATGAATGGGCTTATATATAAATGACTTCGATTAGAGAGCGTGATAGGCCGCCATAAAAACATGTGTTTTTAGTGAACGCCTAAAACTGTGTAAATTGTGAATAGTCCTAATTTCTTGGGGTAGAGCATTCCAGAGAATTGGTGCATCTTGTTTTATTTTTTAACTTTATTCCTTTTTTAAAGTAATAATATAAAAAGGGACAGCTGATTGCTATTTACTACCTGTACTTTCCCTCCCCCCATAACTAAATAGTAAATCCACAGCAATTATTTGTAATATTCAAATCAAGTTTTCATCTAAAAGCTTAAGACTCGAGTTAGAGCCAGAATTCACATGAAAAGCTAAAATAAATCACATGGGTGATTCAATCTATGTTTATCAGACAGTAATTTCTTTTCAACTATTACATTAGATTAATGCAAATTGTGGAAGCAGATGATTAATTATAAGTTTTAGATTATGTAAATGCACAGTCAGCCCTTTCTCCAGCATGGATTCCGAGGACGGGATTGATCCGGCAGTGTACTATACTGTATATTTAACATTAATTTATGTATTATTCTAAATCTGCGGAGACTGTTCAATGGCATTGATCTGCCATGTGTTCAGACCTTACAGAATTTACCAATAACACACAAAAAAGCATACATGAGGCTGACATATAATCTATGCATTGCAGCCAAGGTCTGTGGCTCATCGTTAACTGTGATTAAAATTATTCTGCAGTTTTTAAAATGCCATCCTCCACGGGTAATCAATGATATCTAAAAAATGGGAAACATTAATTTTAAAGGGAATCATTAAACTAGTTTCCATGTCAACAGATGCAGCAGAGTGCTATAAAAAGTATGTGCCCCCCCTTCCAGATGTCTATTTCAAGAGCACACGGCTCCTCTGTTTCCACCGCTAACTGCCTGCCAGGGAAAAGTGCTGATCTCCTGATGACTGACAGTTCAGGGCAGCGGCACCATTGACCCACTGGCCTGAATTGTGCACTGTCCAGTGTTGATAGCAGAAGCACTTTTGCTACTCGCAGAGGCACACAATACTTTCCTAGGAGACTGACCACCTCTCAAAGACTCCATCAGCCGGTAACCTAGATATTGGACAGTAAACAACAGAAGTAAAAATTCCTTTTTTGATTGAGAATTTTTAATAGAAGGTAAAATGCAAAGTTACTTGCGTAAACAAGCGCTTTGCATTTATATTAATTTAAGAAGATGAGACAACTTTTTTTTAAAGATCTTGTAAGCTACCCGGACAACCTCTTTATAAAATAAAAATAGCTTATACTCACTTCCTACCCTGACACTGCTCTAGTGATGGTGGCCCTGGGTCTATCGGGGCTAATGTGGCATTGTTTTGTCACATAAGCCCTGCAGCCAGTCTGCAACCACTATTACAATAGTAAGAAAAGCGGCACTTTGCTATGACAATTAGAATACAAAAATATTTCAGTTAAGCCAGGGGTCTCAAACTCGGCTGGGTTGGTGGGCCGCACATAGAATAGGGGGGCCGCATTGCTTGTAGGACTAAGTGACATTTTTAATAATACCAGAATTTTTTGCTCAATGTAGTAATGTCCAAATCCTGATCTTCTTCTTTTAGTAATGTCCCCACGGTGATTTCCTTCTTGTAGTTATGTCCCCATCCTGGTCCCCATCCTAAAGTAATATCCCACATCCTGGTCCCAATATTGTAGTAATGTCCCCATCCTGATCCCCATCTTGTAGTAATGTCCCCATACTGGTCCCCATCTTGTATTAATGTCCCCATACTGGTCTCCATATTGTAGTAATGTCCCCATCCTGGTCCTCATCATGTAGTGATGTCCCCATCCTGGTCCCCATATTGTAGTAATGTCCCCATCCTGGTCCCTATCTTGTAGTAATGTCCCCATCCTGGTCCCCATCTTGTAGTAATGTCCCCATCCTGGTCCCCATCTTGTAGTAATGTCCCCATCCTGATCCCCATCTTGTAGTGATGTCCCCATACTGGTCTCCATATTGTAGTAATGTTCCCATCCTGGTCCCATCATAGTAATGTCCCCATCCTGGTCCCCATATTGTAGTAATGTCCCCATCCTGGTCCCCATCTTGTAGTAATGTCCCCGTCCTGGTCCCCATCTTGTAGTAATGTCCCCATCCTAGTCCTCATCATGTAGTAATGTCCCCATCCTGGTCTTCATCATGTAGTAATATCCCCATTCTGGTTCCCTTTTTGTAATAATGCCATCATTCTGGTCCTCATATTGTAGTAATGCCCCATCCTGATCCCCTTTAGTAGAAATGTTCTCTTTCCTAGCCCTCTTCTTGTAGTAATATTGCTCATCCTGGTCCCCTTCTTGTAGTAATGTCCCCATCCTGATCCCTATCTAGTAGTAAGGCCCCAACATGGTCATCATATTGTAGTAATGTCACCTATACTTATGCCCTTTTTGTAGTAACATCCCCAATCCTGGTCCTCTTTTGTAGTGATGTCCCCATCCTGATTCCCCTTTTGTAGTAATGTCCCAATACTGATCCTTTTTGTAGTAACGTCCCCTATTCTCATCCCCTTTTGTAGTGATGTCCCTATCCTGATCCCCTTTTGTAGTGAAGTCCCTGATCCTGGACCCCTTTTGTAGTGACGTCCCCCATCCTGATCCCCTTTTATTGTAATGTCCCCATACAGGCCCCCATATTGTAGTAATGTCCCCATCCTGGTCCCCATATTGTAGTAATGTCCCCATCCTGGTCCTCATCATGTAGTGATGTCCCCATCCTGGTCCTCATCATGTAGTAATGTCACCATCCTGATCCCCTTCTTGTAGTAATGTTCTCTCCCTGGGCTTCATCTTGTAGTAATGTCCCCATCCTGGTCCTGATGTAGTAATGTCCCCATCCTGGTTCCCTTTTTGTAATAATGCCCTCATTCTGTCCTCATATTGTAGTGATGCTCCATCCTGATCCCCTTTAGTAGAAATGTCCCTTATCCTGGCTCTCTTCTTGTAGTAATGTTTCTCATCCTGGTCCCCTTCTTGTAGTAATGTCCCCATCCTGATCCCTATCTAGTAGTAATGCCCCCATCCTGGTCATCATATTGTAGTAATGTCACCTATACTTATCCCCTTTTTGGAGTAACATCCCCCATCCTGTTCCTCTTTTGTAGTGATGTCCCATCCTGATTCCCTTTTTGTAGTAATGTACCAATACTGATCCTTTTTTGTAGTAACGTCCCCCATCCTTATCCCCTTTTGTAGTGATGTCCCTATCCTGATCCCCTTTTGTAGTGAAGCCCCCCATCCTGGACCCTTTTGTAGTGACGGCACCCATCCCGATCCCCTTTTGTAGTGATGTCCCCAACCTGGTCAACCACCTTTTTACACACACACACACACACACACACACACACACACACACAACACACAAGATGCTTTGTTTCTGCACTGATGAGGATTCTGGTGATGTGCTTCTGTACCTCTGGTGGGTCTGGTGATGTATTCCTGTGCTGTTATAAGTTCTGACGCTGTACAAATGTAACATTTCAGAACTTGTAAGATTATGTGATACATGGCTATATAAATAAAACATTGTACCATCTGACAAGTTAAGGGTTACTATGTTTTCATTTGTTAGGATTATTAAAGTCATCCTATGGCCACTCCACTCATGTGCAATTTTCATACTTATGGTCATGTGACAGCTTTTTTTCCTACCTCTGTATTTCATTGAACATTGGGAGAATTAGGAAGAGCAGCTCGTCAGCACGTGACTAAGCATGAAAATCATATACGAATGATTGGTTACATGATGACTATTCAGACCACTTTGGAGGGGAGTGGAGTGCTGAAGTGGAGTGTTCCAGAGTGGGCAGTGCCACTGTTGAAAGTTCGAGGGGGAAGCAGAGCTGGGTGGAGGTAGGGCAGAGTCTCAAGGGGGCCCCAACATTTTGCCAGTTAGGGACCCTGAAATTCCTAGTGGCAGCCCTGTCTAGTCCTAATGTTTATATGCCCATTGAAGGCAACTCTTGTTGTTGACAGTGATCAGTATTGATAAACTAAAAGGAAGAAGCAAGAGCAGATAGGGTCAATCAGCAGCTTATTTGTGGCAGTGTGGGCTGATGACACATTGTCCCTGGAAAAATCTAGTGATCAGTATTGGACCATTTTCCAGTCTCCTGCTATTCAGTCCCATATCCAGCAAGCAGTGAGGCAGATCATCATGGGAGAGTGATCTGACACAGTTTTCTCCTATATAGTAGTTAATATTTAGTCAATTTCTACTACAGTAGCTCTTCTATGGGGCAGACCACACTACGTAACCTTTGCTTCTCATGAAAAGCGATGGTCTTGGGTACCAGTGACCTAATTGTCTTGAACCTCTTTTCGCTGATTCATTGATACCATCTAGCCATCATAATTGGGCACCTGACAGTCACTCTGATCCTTAAATTTGCCTTTTTTTTCTGCTACATCATGAACAGACAGCCCCATTATTGCCTAATAACACATTGAGATGCATACTATTGTCACGAGATCGTCAATTATTCACAATTATGAGTGATTTTAGTGGTATGGCCGATCAATGTGTATGTTTCTATTATGATGTACTTTCCACATGCATATGATACTCTAGATAAATCTGTCCAATTTTCTTATTCAAGGTTCATGAAATTTGTCTGTTGATGTTCTCAGATTCTCAGACCCTGCATTACAATAATAGGCGGAAGACAGTGTTATTTTTGGCTGATTGTTTTATAATACGTAAACTCTTGATTATATCGCGTAGTGGAGTGTTTATATGGCTCCATCACTCGGAGCCTATCACCTGTTTGTTTTTGTACTGTTTACTTGGGAGTCACCTGTTTTACCAGTTCTGTAATAAACATCCCTATGTCAGCTACTAATTTCTACTAGAATTTATAGTTGGTGCAAATTGATTCGCAGGACCTAGTCCAGCTTTCAGGTCTGTAATCAGTGGTCACTGGGCGAGAGCCTTGAGTACCACCTCCTATCTCGCGTCATCCTCAAGTCTTCTTTCGTTTAGCCAGCTTGGTGTGTCATCAAATGTACATTAGTAGTATTAAAACTCAATTGGATGCTTTCTAAAAGATGTGGATTTATTGACAATCGAGAACAGTCAGCAACAAACAACTAATTGATGATCGGTCAATCATAGTCCTTCATCAGAAATTCCCTGCATTACTGTCTTTTATAATGAATGTATACCACTCACAAGTGTATCAATGGAGGTAAAGCGGATTGTGCTACCTATGTGGGCATAGGCTGTCTGCGCTGAAGGTATGGGGACTTGGTCACGATCAGTAAGGTCGTTTTACTAAAAGTGACAAAGTTGCCATACTTTCAGCTCTCTCAGCCTATACCCACATAGGCAGCATAGTCCTCCTTACCTCCATTGATACGTTTCTGAGTGGTATACATTCATTACAAAACACTTTTATAATGCTTCACTTACCTTATTTTCAGTTAGTCATTAAAAGGTATCAACCACTGAGGACTCTCAGATTGCAATATATTTTAAAACACAGTAACACAGGGAATTTCTGATGTAGGTCTATGATTGACAGATTGTCAATCAGCTGTTTATTTTGGACTGTTGTCGATTGTCAATAAATCCACATCTTTACCAAAGGATCCGATTGAGTTCCAAGTTTTACTGATAATACGTGCAGATAGGAACCCTACTCTGGCACCTCCTCACCCATTTCTGGAGTGTCGTATATGATTTAGCAAATGTACATGACACTGTAATGATAATTTTGCATCAGGTCGGCTAATTGAAAAAATATAAAAACAAAATAAAGGAATCCCCCACTCAAATTGATGGTGAAAAATATGAAGGGAGATCTTTATTTTTGATCCAATCAGCAAAGTGTAGGGTGTACACATGTGACGTTTTGGTCAAAGTTAGACCTTTCTCAAACCTACACTGTGGTATAGGCTGTGGGATATGAAGATGTATAGGTGAGTGACTGGAGAGATGAGAAAAACGGTGATCCAAAGTCTGGACCACTCAAATGGCCCCTTTATTTTTTTTCACCATCAATTTGAGTACTGGATTAATTTATCATATGTTTATACGGAGTTGGATCCAATCCGAGCACCTTCATTTGCTAGGAGTGCCGTAACACTCTATTCTAATCGAGAAAAGAGCCATGTAATCTGGGAGGTAGGAGCAGTTCTCAGGGCTCCCATCCATTGGCCAGGGATTACTGTTCTGATCCTGCAAATGGACTTGCACCAACCAATATAGATTTACATTACTAGATATGCGTATTGAGCTTTACTTCTCAGAGACAGAAAATTGCAATAACATTTTAATTCCAAGGTAAACTCTGCTCCAGAGATGAGGAACCCTCATGTATGGCATATATGAATTGTCTTCTGTCAACTTCACAGGGCACCTGTAGGGCTCTGAGTATGGAGATGTTATAGAAAAGTCTAATGCTGCAGTGTCCATGAACCCTATTTGACATACGCTTGTTCTGCAGATCTTTTATTGAAAATGAACTAGTAATTGTATTACTATACATCAGTTTTCTGGAATTATGAGAGCCCGAACTGTGTTAATTTTATATTTGATAGAAACAATAGTATAATACGCAGTTATTTTTCTCATCAAAACAATGGACACTTTGATGGCTTTGAACAGACTTTTATTATTTGTATCCTAAAATATATTTTTTTATATAATTTAGACACTTTCACTTGAGGTGTAAGCGAAAGTCAAGCTATGAAGAATCTGTGTTCTGGAACATCTATGGGTTTTTCGGTTCTATGTGTAATACAATTGGGGCCTTGTTGTCAAAACAGCTTACCATCCAGGTATCTTATATATAAAACCCGAAGGCCACTTCCGGAGGAGGCCACGCCCACTTCCGTGATGGTCTTCGCCCAGGCTCATCCAGTGCACTGTAGCCGGGCTGCCCCCGGCTACAGGCATCGGCACACGGAACGTTCCGATCTCGGAAGTTCCGTGTGCCCTCCAGCCACTCCCCTCCACCCTCCAGCCAACAGCTACATACCGGGGGGGCAGAGGGAGCCCATTGCCCGCCACCTCGGGGGGCCACACACCCTGGGGGTACCCGTGCTCCTTGCCGTGCGCCTGGAGAGGAGGGAGGGCGGGACTTCCTCTCCTGCAGCTCTGCCCGCCCCTCCTCTCCTCCTACACCCGACACCTGGCCACCGGTAAGTCTGCAGCCATACACGCTGCTCTGCCCTCCAGCCTGTGTGCCCACACTGACCTCTCCAGCAGTCCCCTGCCCTCTCCAGCCGTCCTCTGCCCCCTCCAGCCGTCCTCTGTCCTCTCCAGCCGTCCTCTGCCCTCTCCATCCGTCCTCTGCCCTCTCCATCCGTCCTCTGCCCCCTCCAGCCGTCCTCTGCCCCCTCCAGCCGTCCTCTGCCCCCTCCAGCCGTCCTCTGCCCCCTCCAGCCGTCCTCTGCCCTCTCCAGCCGTCCTCTGCCCTCTCCAGCCGTCCTCTGCCCTCTCCAGCCGTCCTCTGCCCTCTCCAGCCGTCCTCTGCCCTCTCCAGCCATCCTCTGCCCTCTCCAGCCGTCCTCTGCCGTCCTCTGCCCTCTCCAGCCGTCCTCTGCCCTCTCCAGCCGTCCTCTGCCCTCTCCAGCCGTCCTCTGCCCTCTCCAGCGGTCCTCTGCCCTCTCCAGCCGTCCTCTGCCCTCTCCAGCCGTCCTCTGCCCTCTCCATCCGTCCTCTGCCCTCTCCAGCCGTCCTCTGCCCTTTCCAGCCGTCCTCTGCCGTCCTCTGCCCTCTCCAGCCGTCCTCTGCCCTCTCCAGCCGTCCTCTGCCGTCCTCTGCCCTCTCCAGCCGTCCTCTGCCCCCTCCAGCCGTCCTCTGCCCCCTCCAGCCGTCCTCTGCCCTCTCCAGCCGTCCTCTGCCCTCTCCAGCCGTCCTCTGCCCTTTCCAGCCGTCCTCTGCCGTCCTCTGCCCTCTCCAGCCGTCCTCTGCCCTCTCCAGCCGTCCTCTGCCCCCTCCAGCCGTCCTCTGCCCCCTCCAGACGTCCTCTGCCCTCTCCAGCCGTCCTCTGCCCTCTCCAGCCGTCCTCTGCCCTCTCCAGCCGTCCTCTGCCCTCTCCAGCCATCCTCTGCCCTCTCCAGCCGTCCTCTGCCCTCTCCAGCCATCCTCTGCCCTCTCCAGCCGTCCTCTGCCCTCTCCAGCCATCCTCTGCCCTCTCCAGCCGTCCTCTGCCGTCCTCTGCTCTCTCCAGCCGTCCTCTGCCCCCTCCAGCCTCCAGCCGTCCTCTGCCCTCTCCAGCCTCCAGCCGTCCTCTGCCCTCTCCAGCCTCCAGCCGTCTTCTGCCCTCTCCAGCCTCCTGCCGTCCCTCTGCCCTCTCCAGCCTCCAGCCGTCCTCTGCCCTCTCCAGCATCCAGCCGTCCTTTGCCCCCTCCAGCCGTCCTCTGCCCTCTCCAGCCGTCCTCTGCTCTCTCCAGCCTCCAGCCGTCCTCTGCCCTCTCCAGCCTCCAGCCGTCCTCTGCCCTCTCCAGCCTCCAGCCGTCCTCTTGCCCTCTCCAGCCTCCAGCCGTCCTCTGCCCTCTCCAGCCGTCCTCTGCCCTCTCCAGCCGTCCTCTGCCCTCTCCAGCCGTCCTCTGCCCTCTCCAGCCGTCCTCTGCCCTCTCCAGCCTCCAGCCGTCCTCTGCCCTCTCCAGCCGTCCTCTGACCCCTCCAGCCTCCAGCCGTCCTCTGACCCCTCCAGCCTCCAGCCGTCCTCTGACCCCTCCAGCCTCCAGCCATCCTCTGCCCTCTCCAGCCTCCAGCCGTCCTCTGCCCTCTCCAGCCATCCTCTGACCACTCCAGCCGTCCTCTGACCCCTCCAGCCTCCAGCCGTCCTCTGACCCCTCCAGCCTCCAGCCGTCCTCTGCCCTCTCCAGCCTCCAGCCGTCCTCTGCCCTCTCCAGCCTCCAGCCGTCCTCTGCCCTCTCCAGCCTCCAGCCGTCCTCTGCCCTCTCCAGCCTCCAGCCGTCCTCTGCCCTCTCCAGCCGTCCTCTGCCCTCTCCAGCCGTCCTCTGCCCTCTCCAGCCGTCCTCTGCCCCCTCCAGCCGTCCTCTGCCCCCTCCAGCCGTCCTCTGCCCCCTCCAGCCGTGCTCTGCCCCCTCCAGCCGTCCTCTGCCCTCTCCAGCCGTCCCCTGCCCTCTCCAGCCGTCCCCTGCGCTCTCCAGCCGTCCCCTGCCCCCTCCAGCCGTCCCCTGCCCCCTCCAGCCGTCCTCTGCCCCCTCCAGCCTTCCCCTGCCCTCTCCAGCCGTCCTCTGCCCTCTCCAGCCGTCCTCTGCCCTCTCCAGCCGTCCTCTGACCCCTCCAGCCTCCAGCCGTCCTCTGACCCCTCCAGCCTCCAGCCGTCCTCTGCCCTCTCCAGCCTCCAGCCGTCCTCTGCCCTCTCCAGCCTCCAGCCGTCCTCTGCCCTCTCCAGCCTCCAGCCGTCCTCTGCCCTCTCCAGCCTCCAGCCGTCCTCTGCCCTCTCCAGCCTCCAGCCGTCCTCTGCCCTCTCCAGCCGTCCTATGCCCTCTCCAGCCGTCCTCTGCCCTCTCCAGCCGTCCTCTGCCCTCTCCATCCGTCCTCTGCCCCCTCCAGCCGTCCTCTGCCCCCTCCAGCCGTCCTCTGCCCCCTCCAGCCGTCCTCTGCCCCCTCCAGCCGTGCTCTGCCCCCTCCAGCCGTCCTCTGCCTTCTCCAGCCGTCCCCTGCGCTCTCCAGCCGTCCCCTGCCCTCTCCAGCCGTCCCCTGCGCTCTCCAGCCGTCCCCTGCCCCCTCCAGCCGTCCCCTGCCCCCTCCAGCCGTCCCCTGCCCCCTCCAGCCGTCCTCTGCCCCCTCCAGCCGTCCCCTGCCCTCTACAGCCGTCCTCTGCCCTCTCCAGCCGTCCTCTGCCCTCTCCAGCCGTCCTCTGCCCTCTCCAGCCGTCCTCTGACCCCTCCAGCCTCCAGCCGTCCTCTGACCCCTCCAGCCTCCAGCTGTCCTCTGCCCTCTCCAGCCTCCAGCCGTCCTCTGACCCCTCCAGCCTCCAGCCGTCATCTGACCCCTCCAGCCTCCAGCCGTCCTCTGCCCTCTCCAGCCTCCAGCCTTCCTCTGCCCTCTCCAGCCTCCAGCCGTCCTCTGCCCTCTCCAGCCTCCAGCCGTCCGCTGCCCTCTCCAGCCGTCCTCTGCCCTCTCCAGCCGTCCTCTGCCCTCTCCAGTCGTCCGGGGGTGGCCACATGTTCACTCAGGATCCAGGCGCCGGAGAAGACGCAGGGTCGGTGGTAAGTATAGCGGAGTGTGTGTGTGTGTGTGTGTATGTGTGTATGTATGTGTGTGTATGTCCTGACCACTCTGCCCACGCCGCTGCGCTGACCACTCTCACCGCACTCACTGCTAGCCACTGAGCGACGGCGCGCAGTGCTAACCACTGAGCCACCGTATACTCTGCTACCCACAGAGCCGCCTGTATACACACAATTAATTTCACCGCACTCCCCTAACTATTCGTAAATAAACTATATCTGGATTCTAGACTACCCGATTCTTTAGAATCGGGCTGCCATCTAGTGTATAATAATTGTATTGATGTGATGTGTAATCATTTTTATGTGACAAAGAAAACGCGACTTGTTGAGGCCCCCTGCTTATTGATTGTCTAAAATATCTATATCTCTGTATCATTCAGCAGGCAGAAGTACTGAGCTCCTCTTATGAGCATACACAGAGAGCTGTACGGGCTCCATAGAAGGCTATGAGTTTGTTTATTGTATGTGCATGGTCTTGTAGGCTTCTAATTGAGCCGTACACCACTCTAAAAGGCCCGTTACATGCGTCAATGTCCGAGCAATCCCACCAATGATCCGACCTGGCCGAGATCGCTGGGACATCGTTTAGTGATCACTAGTGAGGTGTCACACGTACAGATCTATTGAACGATGCAGCAATGATTCCGCGACAAGCAAACGATACTTGCGGTCATTTGGTCGCCTACGTGCTTCAGTTCTGAATAGGCGAAGTCGTAAACGAGATTGTTGGAAAGGTGTCACACACAACGATGTTGCAGGTTGAACGAACGACGAACGACAGATTTATGGACATGTTCATAAACCTACAATCAATGATCTAACGATTTATTGTTGGTCGTATCTACGTGTCAGACGCAACGACGTTGCTACAACGTCGCTGCATCGCCCCGAAAGCTGTGATGTACCAATGATATCATAGAATGTAACGGGCCCTTTAGAAGGAGCTCGGCGCTTCTGCCTGCTGAGAGAGTGCTAAACAGCAGATTTTTAGCAATTGACAGGACATAAAGCAAATGGGAGAACCAATATAGGCCCCTATACTTGGCAGACTATTGTTGGTCAAGTCTGCTAACACAAACAGACCAAAGTGTAAGTTGCCCTTAACAGATGTTTGTTCTTGGAATAAAGATCCAAAACATGCGATTTTTGGACTGCCAATCTTTTTGCTCTATAGAGACCAACTACCACCAGAGATGTCTGGCAGTAGCACAGAGGGTACAGGAGCGCTGTGTATTAGCAAGCTGGGCCAGATAGCTGCCAGCTGAATGACTAACCAAAGCACAGTTTATTCGACAGCTCAGTGGCGGACCTGCAGCCTGGCGGGCCCTGGTGCAGCTGTGGGTGAGGAGCGGGGGTGGGCGGGAGCGGTGCTAGCAGCTGTAGGTGAGGAGCAGGGGGGGGGGCTGGCATGCTTTGCGTGCGGCTCCTACCTGCGCCAAGGCGCGCATTGCAGGTCTGGGAGCCGGGGCTGCAGAGGAGGGGGGAGCCGGAACAGCCGAGGGAGGCTGGAAGCTTCCAGCACTTAACCTCCTCTCCTCTGACACAGGGTCACAGGGGGCCCCTGAACCAGCTGCACCACGGTAGGTGCTATCTAAACGGTATGGGGGAGGTGGGAGCTTACGTTTGGGTAAATATGGGTAATAGTAATTTGACAGCGTGATGGCCTAGATAAGACCATTGATGTGTGAAAGAAATGTGGGTGTCCCATCCCTATGTCCTCCACCTATCATCTATACAAAAGCTCATTTCTTTTCATCACAGTTATATGGACTATAAATATTTTCAAGTAAGCACTTTTTTTTTTTCTTATTCTTTTTATATTAAAACTCTTATGTGATTTCTATTTTTCACAGATCATCACTGGGGCATACTTAGCATTGTCAGATGTGATAAACTTTGTGCTGACTTTATTCCCGGCATGTAACTCCAGCTTCAGAGTGAGAATAAGTAAGTAATACTGAATTGTTACCCATCTGGTGTGTGGGTGTGGTGGGGGGTAAGATTATGTAGGAATTCTTCCAGTAATCATTGAAATAGGAGTATAGCACCTTGGGCACATTTTGCGAATTTCTGCAAAAAGAAGAAAAAACTCTTATTCTTAAAGGGATTGTCCTCTTTTAGGACAATTTCTTCTCTTTCCCCATGTTCGCCCCCATTAGCCCCTTCACCCCCGGCGGTTTTTCCCTCCCCTTTTTCCAATAACCATAACATTTTTATTTTTTCCGTCAATATAGACTTATGAGGGCTTTTTTTTTTTTTTTTTTTTTTTTTTGCGGGATGAGTTGTACTTTCAGATGAAATCATTTATATTACCATATTATCACAGTGAACAAGAAAATGGGAAAATAATTCCAAGTGCTGTGAAATTGCAAAAACATGTTTGTTTTTTGGGTTTTCTTATTCACCATGTTTACTATATGGTAAAACTGACATGACGATGTGATGCCTCGGGTCGGTACGAGTTCGTAGATACCAAACATGTATACTTTTACTGTTACCTAAGTGGTGAAAATAATTCAGAAATTATTAAAAGAAACACAATTGCGCTTTTTTTTGTCATTTTCCGTGATCTGTAGCGTTCTCATTTTTCAGTATCTCAGGTTGTGATGGCTTATTTTTTGCATAAGGAGTGTTTTTTTTTCTAATGATACTATTTTTGGGTGGAAGCACTGTTTTGCTCGTCCTTTATTGTATTCTATAACAATGTTGCTGCAACCAAAAAAAACGTAATTTTGGCGTTTGAACTCTTTTTTCCATTATGCAGTTTACAGATCTGATTAATTGATTTTATATTTTGATAGATTGGCATTTCTGAACATGGTTATACCAAATATGTGTATTTTTTTTAAAAATGTTTAATAGTTTTATTTTCAATGGGGTAAAAGGGGGTGATTTGAACTTGGTTTTTTTTATATATTTTTAAAAACATATTTTTTATTTTCTCTTTATTTTACACTGGTCACTAGAGGGCCTCAGTGCTGCACAGCGTGATCACTTGTTCTATGTACTGAAGAGCTGTACCTTCAGTACATAGGGAAAGTGATCACTTTTTGTGGATGCTGGTGTTCGCCAAATATCCACAGGAGGTAATCCCAGACAGCTTTCGGGGTCATCATAGGACCTGTGGTTCTGCAGGTGACAGATCAAGATCCCGTGATTGCTTCACGGGACCTCCGATCACAGTGGGGAACTGTGTGATCCCCGCTGCGGAGCTTTGGATCGCACTGTCAATGAATGACAGCGCGATCCAGAGGGCTAAGAGCACCGATCGGATCACTGATCCGATTTGTGCTGTTTGAGACACATCTCAGTTGATGACATCAGCTGAGATGTGCAGGGGATGTGGGATGCAACCTAAATGTCGGAGGCAACCTATGACACATGTGGCGCCCTGCTCACGCAGGTAGCCACAGCCTTCCCTACTGCACAGCTGGGTTTCCACAGCAGGTACCTACTACATGCAACACCTTCCACCCCCAACACAGTAGGGGGAGCCCAACTTGCTGACCTTAGGCGAGATCCCCTATAAATAATGCTGCTGAGGGAGGAGATAGTTGGAGTGTGCAGATTCTAGGAGAGCTGCGAAGATGTCCTGGTGATTGGTGCCGCGGTTAGGCCCGAACCAGTGACCTGGAGTAGCACTTCTACACTGAGCCAAGCCTAGTAGTGGGGACAGAAGGCAAGGAGCCAGAGCCAAAGGAGCGAGGAAACGGTGGAGGTTCACCCAAGACGTACCGAACTTCGGGGATCTGCCCCAGCAAGAACACTTTAGGAATGCAGAAAACCCTGGCACACCATGGAGACTTGTCACCCGGTCCCCCTGCGTACCCAGAAAGAGGGAGCCAGACACCGCTGTGTAGAACAGCACAGCAGTGATCAGAGAGGGTAACCCATGGACCGTGCAGGAGGAGAGAGAGAGAGGACCAGAGAAAGTGAGGAGGCCAGTCTGGCTGCATACAGACAAGGCTTCAGTAATTGCAGAGAAGCTGAGGAGGCCTTATACCCACTTGCTGTGGAGACTTGCTGTGCACCTGGTCACCCGACAGTGCTCTGGACAGATTTACCTGCTAATACCACCAGTAAAAGGTAAAAGAGACTTGCTCAGTGTGTGTGAGTTATTCCTCTCCGTTTCCAGTGCCCATATAGACTGCTCCACCACTCCCTATCCTGACCTCAAGTTCCACTCCAAGCTGCAATTCCAAACTACACTGCCCCGGAGGCCCAGCTCCCCCTGTAGGGAGCTTTACTACCCTTGCGGCAATACTATCGCCCTCCGGAGGACTGTGGCGGCGCTGGTGACCCATCACCAGGTACTACAGGTGGCGTGACGTGACAACAACAAACTCCTATCCCCTGTACATAACCCCTTATTGAAGTGTCACCCAGGCCACGGGCTCAGGCGCTGCCACCCGTGACATCCCTGTGAAACACCCACCGAGCCTGGTACCCGAATACCCCAAGGCTTGGGGCTTGACACATACATGTGCGTCATAGGTCGTGAAGGGGTTATAAGGGAAACACTTTTATACTCACCTCCGTGCCTGCGCAGTTCCAGCAGTGCTGGCAACTGTATTACCGGGAGCTCATGTGAGGGTGTTATGTCACGCATACCCAATGGACAATTACAGTTGGCGTCCCTTTTCCCCGCCTTTAGTCATATAGGTAATTAACTGAAAGTGAGAGCTGTGGTGGCCCCTAACTTCCTGTTTATTAACTTATACGGCTGAAAGTTGGGAGAGAGAATCCAATAATGATTGGGCTCACGAGGATAATGTATTAGTGGACAACCCCTTTAACAGAATGAGAGGTTGGATTCTTGCAAGCAGCATTTGACTGTTCTAGCATTTTATATATTGCAAATAGAGTCTGTGGAGCCTCGTTTAGGAGTCTCAAACACAGTACTAGCCAGATATCTCTTCGGGGAAGGACCTAGCCATGGGTTGGCTCCTTGCGGAGAACACCATAACCACCATATTAAGTGGCCCTTTCAGTCAATATCCAGCTCTTTACGAGTTTAAGGGTATGACGGGAATTACCAAAGCCAGGTATCTGTTGGACCCCTGTGGGGGATTGTCACAGGACCCATCGGTGCAGGGAGGGATATACACCTTGGCACACACAGCATGCAACACCTTCCACCCCGGACCTGGAAGGGGAGCCCCACTGGCTGTCCTTAAGCCAGATCCCCTATAAAAGATCCAGGCCTGAGGGGAGGAGTCAGGCAGTTCCAGTCAGACAGAGTAGAGAGCAGTTGTAAGGAGTTGGTTGCTGGGACCAAACAGGCCCAGAACCAGGGGTCACTGACCCAGCTGTGCTGAGCCCTAGGGAGAGGGACGGAGGCCAGTGGGAGGCCAAGAAGAAGGGAACAGACTTGTGAACCCTTTAGTTACCCAGACACCGGAGTCCGCAACTGCTGATAAGATATAGTAGCAGGAATAGTCTGGACAGATCAGGAGGATCCAATCCCCCTGAAGCCACCAGTAGAAGAATCCAAACTTGACCAAGTAAAGGACGAGGGACCCAGCCGAGAATAGGAATCCCACAGAGAAGTCCTCATTGTCAGTTGTGGAACAGCACCCTGAGAGGGAGAAGTAGCGGCAGGTTCAGCTAAAGGCAGAGCTTACCCCAAAAAGACGCACACACTAACATAGGAGGCCTCACAACTCTCCAAGGTGAATGCCCCAAGCTGCACCAACACCTGGTTACCCTCCTGGACTGTGCCTGTTACCGGACAACAGTAAAAAGGTACTGACACCAAAGCCTATTGTGTGTGTGTGTGTGTGCCTGCTTCCCCGCCACCGCCTGCAGAGTTCACAGCAGGACCGCTACTACGACTCCCCTCATCCGTCCCGCTGCGCTTGAGGTAAAGCTCCACCTGTGGGGAGCTGTACTACTCTGAGCTTCACCTCCATCACCTCAGCGGCCGGCCGCAGTGCTGGTGACCCTATTACCAGGTACCACAGGTGGCGTCACGATACCATTCCTTCCCCCTCCATCATCATAATCACCCCCATCCCCCTACCACTGAGGGTCCAGTGCATGGAACCGGGAACCGACCAGCTGTGATTCCCCCATCGAAGCAACCCCCCCTGTCCCGGTATCAGAGTACCCCCTACCCTGTTGACCGCCTCAGTTCCATCCACAGACAGCTGTTTTGGGGTTTTGCCCCTCATCAGTGTGGAGTAGGATTCTGGCTAGGTTGGAGAAATGCCTAGTAGATGCTTCGTGATGTTAGCATTTTAGATATTGGCACATTTACTAATACTCATGCTCTAGAGCTCGTTTTCTATCTAGCATGTGTGTCTTAGTATGTACAGAAGTATCCAGACACACATCTTAATCATCGCATTTAGATTTTTCATTTAGTCATTGCCATAATTGTTTAAAATCCAGCCCCTCACGATGCAGTCTGTCTTTACTAACATTTGTGACAGAATGGGTCTGTTTAAGCACTCACTGAGTTTTAGGGCAGTTCTGTAATGTGATTTGAGAAAAAAAGGAATTATTCAGTAATCTCAAAAGAGAAAAATATAAAATCTGTAAAAAAATACTGTGTAATGTGACAAGAAATATATGAAAAACAGGTACCACCATGAGTGACATGTTTCAATCTAACTAGCTCTTAATCTTTGAAATGCGTCACCCATGTGATTTTTGTCTTTCTTTTTTCACATTTTTTTTGTTTTAGTACTGCACCGTTTTTAACAGATTTGCAATAAATATGACTTTTTATTAATCTATTTTGGGAAATATTGCTGGATTCCTTTTTTTTTTTTTTGTCAAGTACTCCACCCAGAGACCAGGTGGGATCTCCACATATGTACATCCTTCTAAATCGTGGATCCATGAACCATCCATGAACCATATTAGACCAAAGGAGAGCTGATAAGTACACCTTTTCATAGAAGTTGGTGCCATCGCAACCTGTGACGTCCCACGACGTCATGGCGGCACTGGTGACCAGGGCCAGTGACATGTCACTGGTGCCGTGGGAACATGAGGACCTATACTTTGTCCTGGGGGGGTGGCTTCCCCCCCCTTCTCCGTGGCTAGGTTCACCCTGATTGGCAGTTTAAACTCACACTACCAATCAGAACGATTCACCCCTCCAGACCTGATTGGAGCTGTCCAATCAGGTTTGGAGGGGCGGGTACGCGGGGATGCCCGGGTGCCCTCCTCAGCACCCTCCCACTCCGGATCAACCCCCCCGTCCCTTCCCTGGGCCCCCCCTACCTCCGATCCCCACTGTGTCGTCCCCCCGCACCGCTCCTGCATGCTGGCGCCGGCGGGTGCAATTGGCATTGTTAGCGGACACCATGTCGCATATGGAGAGCCCCTGTGTGCCTAAACATTGGAGCTCCCCCACAAGTGACCCCATTTTGGAAACTAGACCCCCCCAAGGAACGTATCTAGATGCATAGTGAGCACTTTGGACCCCCAGGTATTTCACAAATTGATCTGTAATAAGGAAAAAGTACTTTTTTTTTTTTTTCTTACCAACATTTTCTTTTTACCTTTTTACGGATCAATTTGTGAGGCACCTGGGGGTTCAAAGTTCTCACTATGCATCTACATAAGTTAACAGGATAACATGCATCCTAAAATTTGTTGGGCAATTTCTCCCGTGTACACTGATACCTCATATGTGGTCATAAACCACTGTTTGGGCACACAGCAGGGCTCAGAAGGGAAGGAGCGCCATTTCACTTTTTGAATGGAAAATTAGCTCCAAAAGTCAAATTGTGCTCCTTCCCTTCTGAGCCCTGCTGTGCGCCCAAACAGTGGTTTATGACCACATATGAGGTATCGATGTACTCAGGAGAAATTGCCTAACAAATTTTAGGATGCATTTTATCCTGTTACCCATGTGAAAATGAAAGAATTGAGGCTAAAAGAACATTTTTGTTAGAAAAATTAAAATGTCCATTTTTTCCTTCCACGTTGCTTTAGTTCCTGTGAAGCACCTGAAGGGTTAATAATCTTCTTGAATGTAGTTTTGAGTATCTTGAGGGGTGCAGTTTTTGGAATGATGTCACTTTTGGGTGTTTTCTGTCATGTACACCCCTCAAAGGGACTTCAAATGTGATGTGGTCACTAAAAAAATGTTTTTGTAAATTTTGCTGGAAAAATGAAAAATTGCTGATGAACTTTGAACCCTTATAACTTCCTACCCAAAAATGTTTTTTTCCAAAAGTGTGCTAATTTAAAGTAGACATGTGGGAAATATTATTTATTAACTATTTTGTGTCACATAACTCTTTGGTTTAGCAGAATAAAAATTGACAATTGCAAAATTTTCAAAATTTTTTGCCAAATTTTTTATTTTTTTTTCTCAAATAAACGCAAAAATGATTGACCTAAATTTAATCCTAACACGAAGCCCAATATGTCAGGAAAAAACAATCCCAGAATCGCTAGGATTCGTTGAAGCGTTCCAGAGATATAACCTCATAAAGGGACACTGGTTAGAATTACAAAAATGCCAAGGTCTTTAGGGTCAAAATAGGCCCGGGGTGAAGGGGTTAAAGCACCACACCAGTGCTACACTAACAAAAAACTCTGGAATGGTGCTTTAACATGTCCAATAGAGGCATCACCAAGCACTATACCTACCCTAGAACCGCTCAGTACTAAGCGAAGCTGTAATCTAAAGATCTGCACAGGTCAACTATTGGATAAAAGAGGAGCAGTGCTTTAAATAAAATGGAGTTTATGACCCATCCAACTTCAGTGTCTGACCTCACAATTGATCTTCTGGGTGAACGCGTGAAAAGTTCCACAGGTAAAATATTGCAGAAAGCCTTCCCAAAAGTGTGGAAGCTGTTTTAACTGCAAAGGGGAACCAATTCTTTATTAATGCTTATGTCTTTAATCCCCTGTAATTTTAATGTGTAGGTAAAAAGTAATGAAAGTCAACTAATAAACACTGCACAGATCTCATGGTCATCTTTTTTTTTTTTTTTTTTTTTTTTTTTTTTTTTTAAAAAAAGGCTCCTTTATTGAATCACATAAAGCAAACATAGAATACGTGAAGTCATAAATTCAGTTGAATAAAACTAAGAAATCACAGCTCCATGGTAGATAAGAAAACGCGTTTCGGCTTCACGCCTTATTCATCGTGTTTAGCAGGGCTGGCCTCAGGCTAAATTGCGCCCTGTGCAAAATTCCCCTTTGGTGCCCCCAGACCATGTCACATGAGACATGCAGCCAATCAGTGGCAGCTTCACTCTTTCCTCACATAAAAGTGACATCCCGAGGAAATCAGGGAACAACAGCAGCTCTCATTTATTCTGAAGCCGCCATCGGCGATCTGAGGCGGGCACGAGAAACGTGACCGTGCATGTCAGATCGCCACATATCGCCAGGCGAGATTGCGGTGTGTGCCGGTACCATAAGAGATTATTGGGTCTCTCCATGCTGAGGATTCCAGCCCCCTAGCTGCCAAGTTGTACCTGGTTGGCAACCAAAAATACAGTGAAGCCTATTTTTTTTTTATTTCTAGAATTATTTCTAGAAAAAAAATGACATAGAGCTCCGCCATATTTTTGGTCCAGCCAGGTACAACTTGGCAGCTACGGACTGCCACCAGCCCCCAGCTGCCTCGTCATACCTGGCTGGAACAAAAAATACAGCGAAGCCTATTTTTTTATTTCTAGAATTATTTCTAGAAAAAAATGACATAGGGCTCCGCCATATTTTTGGTCCAGCCAGGTACAACTTGGCAGCTACGGACTGCCACCAGCCCCCAGCTGCCTCGTCATACCTGGCTGGAACCAAAAATACAGCGAAGCCTATTTTTTTTTTTATTCTAGAATTATTTCTAGAAAAAAAATGACATAGGGCTCCGCCATATTTTTGGTCCAGCCAGGTACAAATTGGCAGCTACGGACTGCCACCCACCCCCAGCTGCCTCGTCATACCTGGCTGGAACCAAAAATACAGCGAAGCCCATTTTTTTTTTTAATTTCTAGAACTAATTCTAGAAAAAAAATTACGTGGGGCTCCGCCATATTTTTGGTCCAGCCAGGTACAACTAGGCAGCTGGGGGCTGGAATCCTCAGCATAGAGAGGCCCAAGCGTTCTGGGCCCCCCATGCTGCGAATTGCAGCCCACAGCCGCCCCAGAAAATGGCGCATTCATTGAAGCGCCATTTTCTGGCGTTGTACCCACGCTCTTCCAGTTGCCCTGGTGCCGGTGGCTAACTGGGTAATAAAGGGGTTAATGCCAGCTTTTTATTGGCAGCTGGCACTAAGCCCGAGATTCATAATATAGGGCCAATGTTAGACCCGCCATTAGGAATCTCTAGTACGGTAAATAGTCAATAAATACACACAGAGAAAAATCTTTTTATTTGAAAAAAAAACACAGACACAATTCGGACTCCATCTTTATTATAAAAAGATCCGACGTAATCCACAACGAAGGTCCCACGACGCTCGATCGCCTCCGACGTAGTCCACAATGAAGATCCCACGACGCTCGATCGCCACTGCTCAATCCAGAGACTGCAGCAAGGGCTCAAGTGTCCTCTTCCTACAGCCTCTGGGGTCACCGTTATGGTGCACTGTATGGCAATGATCTGTCATACAATTCACCAAGACTATGATCCCAGAGACCACAACAAGAGGACACTTGATCCCTTATTGTAGTCTCTGGGATCAGCGTCATGGTGCACGGTATGGCAATGGTCTGTCATACCGTGCACAATGACGCTGATCCCAGAGACTACAAGAGAACACTTGATCCCTTGTTGTAGTCTCTGGGATCAGCGTCATGGTGCACGGTATGGCAATGATCTGTTATACCATGCACCCGACGCTGATCCCAGAGACTACAACAAGGGATCAAGTGTCCTCTTGTTGTAGTCTCTGGGATCAGCGTCATGGTGCACGGTATGGCAATGATCTGTCATACAATTCACCAAGACTATGATCCCAGAGACCACAACAAGAGGACACTTGATCCCTTGTTGTAGTCTCTGGGATCAGCGTCATGGTGCATGGTATGGCAATGATCTGTCATACCGTGCACAATGACGCTGATCCCAGAGACTACAAGAGGACATTTGATCCCTTGTTGTAGTCTCTGGGATCAGCATCCGGTGCACGGTATGACAGATCATTGCCATACCATGCACCATGACGCTGATCCCAGAGACTACAACAAGAGGACACTTGATCCCTTGTTGTAGTCTCTGGGATCAGCGTCCGGTGCACGGTATGACAGATCATTGCCATACCGTGCACCATGACGCTGATCCCAGAGACTACAACAAGAGGACACTTGATCCCTTGTTGTAGTCTCTGGAGATCGTTTCCATGACGATTGGATCCTCTAAGTGCTGTGATCCCTGACATCACAGCACTTAGAGGGTTAACACAGCCAGGGCACAGCAATCACACAGATGCTGTGCCCTGGCTGTGACACCGCTCCTCTGCACACTCATCTCTATGCTGGGAAATGACTGTGCAGAGGAGCCGACAGAAGAAGGAGGACGCCGCAGGAAGAGGACAGCGCAGAGAAGACCCGGAGCAGACCGGAGGACAGAGGGAGAAGACCGAAGGAAAGAGGGAGAACAGCGGAGGACAGAGGAGAAGAAAGAAGACAGGTGAGGAAGAAGAGGGAGCGGGAAGAAGAGGGAGCGGGAAGAGGAGAACGGGCGGAGGTGATCACCGCAGGCAGCGGCGATCACAGGAGGCATGGGGAGGGATCGCAGGGCAGGGGAGCCCACAGGGGGTAGATCACCCACAGGGGGGAGCCCACAGGGGGGAGATCGGAGGGCAGGGGGCACATCGGCGGCCCGGGGCAGAGCGGAGGGCCAGGGAACGACGGCGCCCCCTTTGAAGCATGGCAGGCGGCGCCCTGTGCGACCGCACAACTCGCACAGCGGTAGGGCCGGCCCTGGTGTTTAGATCCGAAACACAAGTCTAAACACACAATGAATAAGGGCCCAGATGAAACGTGTTTTCCTATCTACCATGGAGCTGTGATTTCTCGTTCTTGGTTTTATCCTAATGAAGCTGCAACTTCAGATATTTTATGATTGCTGCTTTATATGATTCTTGTGGTTAATCTCTTTTTTATTAAATTTTTGAATACATTACAAGGTATATATATATTTGCAACCAGAAAGTACAAAATAATGAAACACAGTAATAATAACAGATATATATGAGTTGGGGAATGACCAACCAAAAATCGTATACACCCTCTTACAAAGTAGGGTCATCCAGTCCCTTATTCATAGTCCAGAACACTAGAATAAAATAACCCTTCTCTGAGCACCGTGGTACACCACTGGAGGGGGGATAACAGAACCCCACCAGAGATGTTATAACAATGGTCTTCTCATCATCAATTAGGTTGTGTACAAGAGAACATTCATTGGGAAATCTCATAGCGGAGTATCTCCTTTTTTGTCTGATCCCATGCTAGCAGGGCCTCGGAGAACTCGCCAAAGCTGGGAACGTCAAAGACGAACCCATCATCCGTGGAGTTTTTCCAGCCTATGTATATTTTATTCGATTCCAGAATTACTGAAAGCTCGAGAGAGGGTGGGCTAAAATATAACTTTTCCAAACCAATATGTAAAGAACATTACAAAAGTATATGAGAGGTAAGAAAAGAGGGAGGTAGAAAGATAAAAAGAAGGAGTAGGAAGATAAAGAGGGCAAATCTGGGATCATTGGGGTCACGTAAGGAAGAGGGTTAGACCGGAGAGGGATAGGGATGAAGGATTACCTCGACCCCATGTCGGTCATAAGTCATGTCTCTGGAACGACCTCGGAGAAGATACTCCTGAAGTCGACCGAATCTTGGAAAAGAATCCATTCGGTCCAAACCACTGAAAACTTGTCACGAGAACCCAATGCGTCAGCCGCTAGCTCCTCCATCTGGAAAATATCCATCATTTCTTTGAACCAGTCAAGCACGGATGGAACCTGAGAAGTTTTCCAAAATCTCGGGATTAAGGCGCGGGCGGCCGAGACACAAAAACGGAGGATATCCCTCTTATGAAATTTAATAGGCCCCGGAAAGATAGATAGCAGAGCCACCTCCGGACAGCACTCAACCTGTTTACCTGTTATCTGAGTGTAAGTCCTGAATACCCTAGAGCAGAACCGCTGGATCTCCCTGCAGCTCCACCAAATATGGAGCATTGTCCCTGATACCTCCCCGCAACGCCAACAACTGTCTGTAGTTTCAGGGAACATGCGCTGAAGGGCATCTGGTACCATCTGGTGAGCAGCTTGTAACTTCTTTCCTGCGCTATACAGGCATTAGCTAATTTGTGAGTAAATAGAAAGCATTTCTGCCACTCACTATCTGAGATGTTCCTATTCAGCTCCTTCTCCCAGGCACTTTGGAAGTATAGGGTGCCCTGTTCTCTCATAGACCCTAAAGCCTGGTATAAAACAGATATTTTACGTTTCGGGGGTGACTCTTGTTGGAACAATCTCTCTAATACATTGGGTGTCAATCTCACCCTGCACACTCGGTCAGCCGGGAATAGGAACGATTTATACTGGAGAAACTATAACCATCTGAGTGGCCTAGTAGGATCTATAGATTGCAGCTCCCCCATCGAGGGAAGATTACCATCAGATAGGGTTATATGATTCTTTAAAGGAGCTATTTCAAAAGATGACTCCTCTTTTTATTGCTGTAATGTGTAGGTGCCTCAATAAGCTTGTCCATCTAGTGTATATTATTCAACTTAAAGGGAACCTGCCATGTCAAATAATGCTATTAACCTGCAGATGTGGGATTTATGTGCAGAGTAAAAAGTGTTGTAAAACTATCTGGCCGACTACTGAAAGCCCGGCTAGGTAGAGGAAATGAACTTTATATGACACGCCCACCAGGGCCATAGGGTACTCAGAACTGGGCCCGGTCAGTCCTTTTCTGGGGAAGTCACAGGCTGTGACCCGTTCCGTGACCCTGACGGTGTCGTTAAATGGGGAAATAGTTTATATAGGATTATGTGATGACACCTGTGGTATTCGGCTATATTGGGCCAATGCTGCTGTTCAGGACCACTGGGGCAGTTGATGACGCAGCAAAGATGACACAGATCCCCACAGGTGAAGCAGGGCCCCAGGGCAGATGATATTCAAACAGGGATGTGGTGATCGTTGGGGTGCAGGGTGACAGACGCAGGGAAAGAACCGGAGACACAGGTTTGTAGTTTCCGTTACCTCTACTTGGTGGTTGCAGATGTTGTCCGGGGCACTTTTTACAGATGGTAATGGAGGTTCGGGTGGCCTGGAAGCAATAGGGTGATCCACCACACCAGGGCAATTCGGAGGCTTCCCTTTTGCGCTCTCCTTTTTGGTCCTTGCTGCCTAAAGCTATGCTGTGACACTCTTCCTGCCTGTTTAGTTGTTCCAACCCATATGGCAGGCAGCTTGGGCCTTTTTCAGGTGTCGCTCTTCTCCTGGCGGCTCCGGGCTCTAATCTGCTGCTGTGCCACCGGGTATTTGGTGTGGCCAGAAGACTTGCAGTCTTCTGCCCTCCGGGCTCAGCAGCTGGGTCTTTAGCAGCCCACAACCCAGGGCTCTGGGATCCTTTTCTCTGGTGCTCAGCTCCGGGATGAACTCTGTCACAGCTCAATTTCCCCTCAGAGCTCTCCTGTCTTCTCCCTCAGACCGTCTCCAATGGTTACCTCACACTGACTGAACCCCCACATCCTGTTTGTCTCTTCTTTTATAATTGGTCCTACTGTCATTCTACTGTACACTTCCTGCTGCTCCCCTGAAACCGGATTAGAGCTCCCCCTTCAGGCTCGGAGCAGGAAAAGTGTTAGATGCTCAGTATGCCCTGGCGTGGGGACCCCTTCTTGCTTCCAGGCATGACATCACCCCCTGTTGGGGAGGTAATGCCACTGTGGCAACCGGACCATGGGGTGCCACATATACCTCCTGGCAGCCTCAGGCTTTCAATCATAGCGCCACGGCTGGAGCAGTTTGTCACCACTCCACACATTATGAGCAGCGGCTGTAACCAGCTCCCGGCACTGACTGACAGCCGTCTCGGCATTTCATAAGTACAGAGTCAGGTCTTAGTCAATGCCGTGGCTTGGAAACAGCTGCCTCTCACTCTTTAGTGTGCGATGACCGAAACTACGCCAGCTGCACCTCTGACTGAAAGTCGAAGGGTGCTAGGTAGAATAATGTTAATTTCCTCGCTGTAGTCAGGCTTTCAGTACGGCAGCAGAGCAGTTTTTGAAAACTATTAACCTGCAGATGAACCCCATATCTGCAGGAAAACAGCATTATTTACATGATAGATTCCATTTAAATACCACTGAGTGTATTAGTTTTGCTAGGCAGTAGGATGCTACTGCCAAACCATCTAAATCAACATCGGTAGTATATATTAAAAGCCATCTCAAATGAAACCCAATCTCCCCAGTGGGGTACAGGAAGTAGATGGCTGCAAAATGCAGGGTCCTTACCCTGGAGACCTGTGTATGCTGTCATATTACGGGGCGCGTGCCCCTCCTCCGGCCCCGGGGCCGGCGCGCGCCCCTCCTCCGGCCCCGGCGCCAGCGCGCCCCTCCTCCTCCTCCCGCCCCGGGGCCGGCGCGCGCCCCTCCTCCGGGCCCGGGGCCGGCGCGCCCCTCCTCCTCCTTCTCCTCCTCCGGCCCCGGGGCTGGCGCGCGCCCCTCCTCCGGCCCCGGGGCCGGCGCGCCCCTCCTCCTCCTCCAGCCCCGGGGCTGGCGCGCGCCCCTCCTCCGGCCCCGGGGACGGCGCGCCCCTCCTCCCTCCTCCTCCTCCGGTGCCGGGGGCGGCACGCGCCCCTCCTCCGGCCCCGGGGCCGGCGAGCGCCCCTCCTCCGGCCCCGAGGCCGGCGCGCCCCTCCTCCTCCTCCTCCGGCCCCGGAGCTGGCGCGCGCCCCTCCTCCAGCCCCGGGGCCGGCGAGCGCGCCCTCCTCCGGCCCCGAGGCCGGCGCGCCCCTCCTCCTCCTCCTCCTCCTCCGGCCCCGGAGTGCTGGCGCGCGCCCCTCCTCCGGCCCCGGGGCCGGCGAGCGCCCCTCCTCCGGCCCCGAGGCCGGCGCGCCCTTCCTCTCCTCCTCCTCCGGCCCCGGGGCCGGGGCGCCCCTCCTCCTCCTCCTCCTCCTCCGGCCCCGGGGCCGGCGCGCGCCCCTCCTCCGGCCCCGGGGCCGGCGCGCGCCCCTCCTCCGGCCCCGGGGCCGGCGCGCCCCCTCCTCCTCCTCCACCTCCTCCTCCTCCGGCCCCGGGGCCGGTGCGCGCCCCTCCTCTCTCCACCTCTTCCGGCGCCGGGGCCGGCGCGCAACCCCTCCTCCGGCCCCGGGACTGGCGCGTGCCTCTCCTCCGGCCCCTCTTCCTCCTCCTCCTCCTCCTCCTCCTCTGGCCCCGGGGCCGGTGCGCGCCTCTCCTCCTCCTTCCTCCTCCTCGGCCCCAGGCCGGCGCGCGCACCTCCTACGGCCCCAGGGCCGGCGCGCGCGTTCCTCCTTTGGCCCCGGGCCGCGCACCCCTCCTCCTCCTCCTCCGGCCCTGGGGCCGGCGCGCGCCCCTTTTCCGGCCCCGGGGCCGGCGCGCGCCCCCTCCTCGGCCCCGGGGCCGGCGCGCCCCTCCTCCTCCTCTGGTCCCGGGGCCGGTGCGAGCCCCTCCTCCTCCTCCTCCGGCCCCGGGCCGGCGCGCGCCCCTCCTCCGGCCCCGGGGCCGGCGCGCGCGTTCCTCCTTTGGCCCCGGGCCGCGCACCCCTCCTCCTCCTCTTCCGGCCCCGGGGCCGGCGCGCGCCCCTTCTCCGGCCCGGGGCCGACGCGCGCCGCCCCTCCTCCTGCCCCAGGGCGGCGCGCGCCCCCTCCTCCTCCTCCGGCCTTGGGGCCGACGCGCGCCCCTCGTCTCCTCCTCCTCCGGTGCCGGGGGCGGCACGCGCCCCTCCTCCGGCCCCGGGGTTGGCGCGCGCCCCTCCTCCTCCACCTCCTTCTCCTCCGGCGCCGGGGCCGGCGCGCACCCCTCCTCCGGCCCCGGGGCCGGCGCGCGCCCCTCCTCCGGCCCCTCCGGCCCCTCCGGCCCCTCCTTCTCCCTCCTCCTCCGGCCCCGGGGCCGGCGCGCGCCCCCTCTCCGGCCCCGGGGCCGGCGCGCGCCCCTCCTCCTCCTCCTCCGGCCCCGGAGCTGGCGCGCGCCCCTCCTCCAGCCCCGGGGCCGGCGAGCGCCCCTCCTCCGGCCCCGAGGCCGGCGCGCCCCTCCTCCTCCTCCTCCTCCTCCGGCCCCAGAGCTGGCGCGCCCCTCCTCCGGCCCCGGGGCCGGCGAGCGCCCCTCCTCCGGCCCCGAGGCCGGCGCGCCCTTCCTCCTCCTCTCCTCCTCCGGCCCCGGGGCCGGGCGCCCCTCCTCCTCCTCCTCCTCCTCCGGCCCTGGGGCCGGCGCGCGCCCCTTCTCCGACCCCGGGGCCGGCGCGCGCCCCTCCTCCGGCCCCGTGGCCGGCGCGCGCCCCTCCTCCGGCCCCGGGGCCGGCGCGCGCCCCTCCTCCGGCCCCGGGGCCGGCGCGCCCCCTCCTCCTCCTCCACCTCCTCCTCCTCCGGCCCCGGGGCCGGTGCGCGCCCCTCCTCCTCCACCTCTTCCGGCGCCGGGACTGGCGCGTGCCTCTCCTCCGGCCCCTCCTTCTCCTCCTCCTCCTCCGGCCCCGGGGTCGGCGCGCGCCCCTCCTCCGGCCCCGGGGCTGGCGCGCGCCCCTCCTCCAGCCCCGGGGCCGGCGCGCCCTCTTCCTCCTCCTCCTCCTCCTCTGGCCTCGGGGCCGGTGCGCGCCTCTCCTCCTCCTCCTCCTCCTCCGGCCCCAGGCCGGCGCGCGCACCTCCTACGGCCCCAGGGCCGGCGCGCGCGTTCCTCCTTTGGCCCCGGGCCGCGCACCCCTCCTCCTCCTCCTCCGGCCCTGGGGCCGGCGCGCGCCCCTTTTCCGGCCCCGGGGCCGCGGCGCGCGCCCCTCCTCCGGCCCCGGGGCCGGCGCGCCCCTCCTCCTCCTCCTCCTCTGGTCCCGGGGCCGGTGCGAGCCCCTCCTCCTCCTCCTCCTCCCTCCGGCCCCGGAGCTGGCGCGCGCCCCTCCTCCAGCCCGGGGCCGGCGAGCGCCCCTCCTCCGGCCCCGAGGCCGGCGCGCCCCTCCTCCTCCTCCTCCTCCTCCGGCCCCGGAGCTGGCGCGCGCCCCTCCTCCGGCCCCGGGGCCGGCGAGCGCCCCTCCTCCGGCCCCGAGGCCGGCGCGCCCTTCCTCCTCCTCCTCCGGCCCCGGGGCCGGGGCGCCCCTCCTCCTCCTCCGGCCCTGGGGCCGGCGCGCGCCCCTCCTCCGGCCCTGGGGCCGGCGCGCGCCCCTCCTCCGGCCCCGTGGCCGGCGCGCGCCCCTCCTCCGGCCCCGGGGCCGGCGCGCGCCCCTCCTCCGGCCCCGGGGCCGGCGCGCGCCCCTCCTCCGGCCCCGGGGCCGGCGCGCGCCCCTCCTCCTCGGCCCCGGGGCCGGCGCGCCCCTCCTCCTCCTCCACCTCCTCCTCCTCCGGCCCCGGGGCCGGTGCGCGCCCCTCCTCCTCCACCTCTTCCGGCGCCGGGGCCGGCGCGCACCCCTCCTCCGGCCCCGGGACTGGCGCGTGCCTCTCCTCCGGCCCCTCCTTCTCCTCCTCCTCCTCCGGCCCCGGGGTCGGCGCGCGCCCCCTCCTCCGGCCCCTGGGCTGGCGCGCGCCCCTCCTCCAGCCCCGGGGCCGGCGCGCCCCTCTTCCTCCTCCTCCTCCTCCTCTGGCCCCGGGGCCGGTGCGCGCCTCTCCTCCTCCTCCTCCTCCTCCGGCCCCAGGCCGGCGCGCGCACCTCCTACGGCCCCAGGGCGCGCGCGCGTTCCTCGTTTGGCCCCGGGCCGCGCACCCCTCCTCCTCCTCCTCCGGCCCTGGGGCCGGCGCGCGCCCCTTTTCCGGCCCCGGGGCCGGCGCGCGCCCCTCCTCCGGCCCCGGGGCCGGCGCGCCCCTCCTCCTCCTCTGGTCCCGGGGCCGGTGCGAGCCCCTCCTCCTCCTCCTCCGGCCCCGGGCCGCGCGCGCGCCCCTTCTCCGGCCCCGGGGCCGACGCCGCGCCCCTCCTCCGGCCCCAGGGCGGCGCGCGCCCCTCCTCCTCCTCCGGCCTTGGGGCCGACGCGCGCCCCTCCTCCTCCTCCGGTGCCGGGGGCGGCATGCGCCCCTCCTCCGGCCCCGGGGTTGGCGCGCGCCCCTCCTCCTCCTCCACCTCCTCCGGCCCCGGGGCCAGTGCGCGCCCCTCCTCCTCCACCTCCTTCTCCTCCGGCGCCGGGGCCGGCGCGCACCCCTCCTCCGGCCCCGGGGCCGGCGCGCGCCCCTCCTCCGGCCCCTCCGGCCCTCCTTCTCCTCCTCCTCCGGCCCCGGGGCCGGCGCGCGCCCCTCCTCCGGCCCCGGGGCCGGCGCGCGCCCCTCCTCCTCCTCCTCCGGCCCCGGAGCTGGCGCGCGCCCCTCCTCCAGCCCCGGGGCCGGCGAGCGCCCCTCCTCCGGCCCCGAGGCCGGCGCGCCCCTCCTCCTCCTCCTCCTCCTCCGGCCCCAGAGCTGGCGCGCCCCTCCTCCGGCCCCGGGGCCGGCGAGCGCCCCTCCTCCGGCCCCGAGGCCGGCGCGCCCTTCCTCCTCCTCCTCCTCCTCCGGCCCCGGGGCCGGGGCGCCCCCCTCCTCCTCCGGCCCCGTGGCCGGCGCGCGCCCCTCCTCCGGCCCCGGGGCCGGCGCGCGCCCCTCCTCCGGCCCCGGGGCCGGGCGCGCCCCCTCCTCCGGCCTTGGGGCCGGCGCGCCCCTCCTCCCCTCTCCTCTCCTCCTCCTCCGGCCCGGGGCCGGTGCGCGCCCCTCCTCCTCCCCCTCCTCCGGCCCCGGGACTGGCGCGGCCTCTCCTCCGGCCCCCTCTCCTCTCCTCCTCTGGCCCCGGGTCGGCCCCCCCTCCTCCGGCCCGGGGCTGGCGCGCGCCCCTCTCTCCAGCCCCGGGGCCGGCGCGCCCCTCTCCTCACTCCCCCCTCCTCCTCTGGCCTCGGGCCGGGGCGCGCCCTCCTCCTCCTCCTCCTCCGGCCCCGGGGCCGCGCGCCCCTCCTCCGGCCCCCGGGCCGCCGTCCTCCTCCTCCTCCGGCCCCGGGCCGGTGCGCCGCCCTCCCTCCTCCTCCCCGGCTGGGCCCCTTCCGGCCCCGGGGCCGGCGCGCGCCTCTCCTCCGGCCCCCTCCTCCTCCTTCTCTCCTCCTCTCGGCCCCGGGGCGGCCGCGCCCCTCCTCCGGCCCCGGGGCCTGGCGCGCGCCCCTCCTCCGGCCCGGGGCCGGGCGCGCCCCTCTTCCCCTCCTCCTCCTCCTCCTCTGGCCTCCGGGGCCGGTGGCGCGCCTCTCCTCCTCCTCCTCCGGCCCCAGGGCCGGCGCGCGCACCTCCTACGGCCCCCAGGGCGCGCGCGCGCTCTCCTCCTTTGGCCCGGCGCGCGCCCCCTCCTCCTCCTCCTCCGGCCCTGGGGCCGCGGCGCCCCCTTTCCGGCCCCGGGGGCCGGCGCGCCCCCCTCCTCCGGCCCTCGGGGCCGGCGCGCCCCTCTCCTTCTCCTCCTCCTCTGGTCCCGGCTGGGGCCGGTGCGACGCCGCCCTCCCCTCCTCCTCCTCCTCCGGCCCCGGGCCGGCGCGCGCCCCTCCTCCGGCCCGGGGCCGGCGCGCGCGTTCCTCCTTTGGCCCCGGGCCGCGCGCACCTCCTCCTCCTCCTCTTCCGGCCCCGGGCGGCGCGCGCCCCCCTTCTCCGTCCCCGGGGCCGGCGCGCGCCCCTCCTCCGGCCCCGGGCCGGCGCGCGCCCCTCCTCCTCCTCCGGCCTCGGGGCCGGACCGCGCGCCCCTCCTCCTCCTCCTCCGGCCGGGGGCGGCACGCGCCCCTCCTCCGGCCCCGGGCGTTGGCGCGCGCCCCTCCTCCTCCTCCTCCCTCCTCCGGCCCCGGGGCCCCGTCGCCGCCCCTCCTCCTCCACTCCTCTCTCCTCCGGCCCGGGGCCGGCGCGCGCACCCTCCTCCGGCCCCGGGGCCGGCGCGCGCCCCTCCTCCGGCCCCTCCGGCCCCTCCTCTCCTCCTCCTCCGGCCCCGGGGCCGCGGCGCCCGCCCCTCCTCCGGCCCCGGGGCCGGCGCGCGCCCCTCCTCCGGCCCCGGGCGGCGGCGCGGCCCTCTCCTCCTCCTTCCCGGCCCCCCCCGGAGCTGGCGCGCGCCCCTCCTCCGCCCCGGGGCCGGCGAGCGCCCCTCCTCCGGCCCCGAGGCCGGCGCGCCCCTCCTCCTCCCTCCTCCTCCGGCCCGGAGCTGGCGCGCGCCCCTCCTCCGGCCCGGGGCCGGCGACGCCCTCCTCCGGCCCCTGGCCGGCGCGCCCTCCTCCTCCTCCTCCTCCTCTCGGCCCCGGGGCCGGGCGCCCTCTCTCTCCTCTCCTCCGGCCCTGGGGCCGGCGCGCGCCCCTCCTCCGGCCCCGGGGCCGGCGCGCGCCCCTCCTCCGGCCCCGGGGCCGGCGCGCGCCCCTCCTCCGGCCCCGGGGGCCGGCGCGCGCCCCTCCTCCGGCCCCGGGGCCGGCGCGCGCCCCTCCTCCGGCCCCGGGGCCGGCGCGCGCCCCTCCTCCGGCCCCAGGGCCGGCGCGCGCGTTCCTCCTTTGGCCCCGGGCGCGCAACCCCTCCTCCTCCGGCCCCGTGGCCGGCGCGCGCCCCTCCTCCGGCCCCGGGGCCGGCGCGCGCCCCTCCTCCGGCCCCGGGGCCGGCGCGCCCCTCCTCCTCCTCCGCCCTCTGGTCCCGGGGCCGGTGCGAGCCCCTCCTCCTCCTCCTCCTCCGGCCCCGGGCCGGGCCCCCCCCCCCCACCGGCCCCGGGGCCGGCACGCGCGTTCCTCCTTTGGCCCCGGGCCGCGCACCCCTCCTCCTCCTCTTCCGGCCCCGGGGCCGGCGGCGCGCCCTCCTCGGCCCTGGGGACGGCGGCCCCTCTCCTCCTCCTCTCCTCCGGCCCGGGGCCGGTGCGCGCCCCCTCTCCTCCTCGGCCCGGGCCGGCGCGCGCCCCTCCTCCGGCCCCGGGGCCAGCGCGCCCCTCCTCCTCCCTCCACCTCCTCCTTTGGCCCCGGGCCGCGCACCCCTCCTCCTCCTCCTCCGGCCCCGAGGCCGGCGCGCGCCCCTCCTCCGGCCCCGGGCCGGCGCGCGCCCCTCCTCCTCCTTCTCCGGCCCCGGGGCCGGCGCGCACCCCTCCTCCGGCCCCGGGGCCGGCGCGCGCCCCTCCTCCGGCCACGGGGCCGGCGCGCGCCCCTCCTCCGGGGCCGGCGGGCGCCCCTCCTCCGGCCCCGGGGCCGGCGGGCGCCCCTTCTCCGGCCCCGGGGCCGGCGGGCGCCCCTCCTCCGGCCCCGAGGCCGGCGGCCGCCCCTCCTCCGGCCCCGGGGCCGGCGGGCGCCCCTCCTCCGGCTCCGGGGCCTGCGCGCCCCTCCTCCTCCGGCCCCGGGGCCGGCGCGCCCCTCCTCCTCCGGCCCCGGCCAACCGCTGAGCCCTGTATACTCTGCTAACCATAGTCTAGAATACCCGATGCGTTAGAATCAGGCCACCATCTAGTATTATATAGAAAGCAATGTGGGGCCTAATATACTATACTAGCTGTGAGCCCGATGCAAATGCATCGGGATTCTAGAACGTGCATTAATTTGATTATAGTAGTTATAGCTGGTGTGAGGACTTTTCGGGGGGGTGTGAATAGTTTTTCGGGGGGGTGTGAATAGTTTTTGGGGGCGGTCCAATACTTTTTTTGGGGGGGTCCAATACTTTTTTTGGGGGTCCAATACTTTTTTTGGGGGGTCCAATACTTTTTGGGGGGTCCAATACTTTTTTTGGGGGGTCCAATACTTTTTGGGGGGGGTCCAATACTTTTTTGGGGGGTCCAATACTTTTTTTGGGGGGTCCAATACTTTTTGGGGGGGTTCCAATACTTTTTTGGGGAGGTCCAATACTTTTTTTGGGGGGTCCAATACTTTTTTTGGGGGGTTCAATACTTTTTGGGGGGTCCAATACTTTTTTTGGGGGGTCCAATACTTTTTTGGGGGGGTCCAATACTTATTTTGGGGGGTCCAATACTTTTTGGGGGGTCCAATACTTTTTTTGGGGGGTCCAATACTTTTTTGGGGGGGGTCCAATACTTTTTTGGGGGGGGTCCAATACTTTTTGGGGGGGGTCCAATACTTTTTTTGGGGGGTCCAATACTTTTTGGGGGGGGTCCAATACTTTTTTTGGGGGGTCCAATACTTATTGGGGGGGTCCAATACTTTTTTTGGGGGGTCCAA
The DNA here is from genome assembly GCA_033576535.1 of Allobates femoralis. Lineage (NCBI taxonomy): Eukaryota > Metazoa > Chordata > Amphibia > Anura > Aromobatidae > Allobates > Allobates femoralis. Next base: position 110,777,188 of record JARQOC010000003.1, on the reverse strand, counting down.
TACTTTTTTTGGGGGGGTCCAATACTTTTTGGGGGGGTCCAATACTTTTTGGGGGGGGTCCAATAGTTTTTTTGGGGGGTCCAATACTTTTTTGGGGGGTCCAATACTTTTTGGGGGGTCCAATACTTTTTTGTGGGGTCCAATACTTTTTGGGGGGGTCCAATACTTTTTTGGGGAGGTCCAATACTTTTTTTGGGGGTCCAATACTTTTTGGGTGGGGTCCAATACTTTTTTTGGGGGGTCCAATACTTTTTGGGGGGGTCCAATACTTTTTTTAGGGGGTCCAATACTTTTTGGGGGGGGTCCAATACATTTTTTGGGAGGTCCAATACTTTTTGGGGGGGTCCAATACTCTTTTTGGAGGGTCCAATACTTTTTTTGGGGGGTCCAATACTTTTTGGGGGGGTCCAATACTTTTTTTAGGGGGTCCAATACTTTTTTGGGGGGGTCCAATAGTTTTTGGGGGGGTGCAATACTTTTTTTAGGGGGTCCAATACTTTTTGGGGGGGTCCAATACTTTTTTTAGGGGGTCCAATACTTTTTTGGGGGGGTCCAATATTTTTTTTGGGGGGTCCAATACTTTTTGGTGGGGGTCCAATACTTTTTTTGGGGGGTCCAATACTTTTTGGGGGGGGGGTCCAATACTTTTTTTGGGGGGTCCAATACTTTTTGGGGGGGGTCCAATACTTTTTTTGGGGGGTCCAATACTTTTTGGGGGGGTGCAATACTTTTTTTAGGGGGTCCAATACTTTTTGGTGGGGGTCCAATACTTTTTTTGGGGGGTCCAATACTTTTTTGGGGGGGGTCCAATACTTTTTTTGGGGGGTCCAATACTTTTTTGGGGGGGTCCAATACTTTTTTGGGGGGTCCAATACTTTTTGGGGGGGTGCAATACTTTTTTTAGGGGGTCCTATACTTTTTGGGGGAAGTCCAATACTTTTTTTGGGGGGTCCAATACTTTTTTGGGGGGTCCAATACTTTTTTTGGGGGGTCCAATACTTTTTGGGGGGTCCAATACTTTTTTGGGGGGTCCAATACTTTTTGGGGGGGGGGGTCCAATACTTTTTTTGGGGGGTCCAATACTTTTTGGGGGGGTCCATTACTTTTTTTAGGGGGTCCAATACTTTTTTGGGGGGGTCCAATACTTTTTTTGGGGGGGTCCAATACTTTTGGGGGGGGGGTCCAATACTTTTTTTGGGGGGGGTGCAATACTTTTTGGGGGGTCCAATACTTTTTTAGGGGGTCCAATACTTTTTGGGGGGGTCCAATACTTTTTTTAGGGGGTCCAATACTTTTTTGTGGGGGTCCAATACTTTTTTTGGGGGGTCCAATACTTTTTGGGGGGGGTCCAATACTTTTTTTGGGGGGTCCAATACTTTTTTTGGTGGGTCCAATACTTTTTGGGGGGGTTGAATACTTATTGGGGCTGAGTGTCTGCAATGGCCGCGAAGCGGGCATTGCGAGTCGCTGGCCGAAAATGGAACCAGAGGCTCGGCCACAAAGTTAGTGATTTACCGCTCAGGCAGCGACTCGCTACCTGAGCGGTAAATCGCTAGCTTTGTGGCCGAGCCTCTGGTTCTATTTTCGGCCAGCGACTCGCAATGGCCGCTTCGCGGCCATTGCTCGCACAAAGCTAGCGACTCGCAATGGCCTCACGGCCATTGCTCGCGCAGCTAACGACTCGCATTGGCCGCTACGCGGCCAATGCTTCGCCGTGGTGACGTCACAAAAGTGACAAAGCCACGGCGATTTCCGGGTCCGACACGATTTTGCCTACGGCAATTATAGAGTAGATGAAAAACAGTCTCTGTTTCCAATAGCATCCATTCAAGAATTTTCTTTTATGAATTTTTTCACAATTTCACTTTGTAGTTTTGCTATAAAATGTGTTTAGAAAAGTATAAAGACTTAAAAACTAAAAATGATGGCAAATTCCCTTTAAACAAAATAAAATTCAGTTACAGAATGGTAAATTGTGGAGGGAACGGATTTGTGGGATGGAAAACTGAACATTGGGTTAAGATCTGAACCTATTTGTTTCTATAGGAAACAACAGCAAAGTCATTAATTACTACAGGGACTAACGATCCTCCATTATAATAATGGAGAGCGACTCACCGGCAGCCCTTGGTAACTGATGGTGAAGAACAGGGAACAGCACAGGAACACTATGAAAACCATTGTCTCTAGAGAGAATCTCAGCACCAAGATACGGCTAATGTGATACAAGCTCCTAGTGGGCGGAACCTCCCAGTGATGATGACATCACAAGGCCTTCAGAGGCATCATCACCCACAACATTCCATCACAGGACATCTCCCAGCATCAACCATAAGTCTGTTGCCAATAGCAACCATTCAAGTTTATGCAAGGCAATGTGGGGCCCATTATACTGTATTGAAGGCAATGTGGGATCCATTATACTATTCGGAAAGCAATTAGGGGCCCGTTACACTACATGGAAGGCAATGTGGAGCCCCTAATATTACATGTAAGGGAATGTGGTGCTCATTATATTATATGGAAGGCAATGTGAGGACATTATTCTACGTGGAAGGCAATGTGTGGCCCATTATACTATATTGAAGGTATTATGGGGTTTATTATACTATTTGGAAGGCTATCGGGCACATTATATAGATGGCATTGTGGGGCCCATTATATTATATGGAAGGCAATGTGAGGACATTTTTCTACGTGGAAGGCAATGTGTGGCCCATTATACTATATTGAAGGTATTATGGGGTTCATTATACTATTTGGAAGGCTATTGGGCCCATTATATAGATGGCAATGTGGGGCCCATTATATTATATGGAAGGCAATGTGTGGCTTATTATACTATACTAGCTGTGAGCCCGATTCTAAAGAATCGGGAGTCTAGAATCTGTATATAATATTTTTAAGAGTTGTAAATAGTAGACTTAAACACCAGATATATGACTAAGTAGGCGATGTAGGCAAAACTGTGAGGGTAGCAATATAGTGGAGGTGTAGAAAGAGTTAATGTCCGACTAACAGGACTATAACAGAGTAGGAACTTATAATGATATCAAAAATGGTATTGAAGGAGTTAATGTCCCACAGGCACTCCCACAACAGAGTCAGCGCTGTAAATTATATCCAAAATGGTGTTCAAGGGGTTAATGTAGCAGTGGCAGCACTTACACATAGCCAGTATGAAGCAGACAGAGCAACATAGTGAAACTCAGTCCTTTCTGACGCACTTACACATAGCCAGTATGAAGCAGACAGAGCAACATAGTGAAACTCAGTCCTTTCTGACGCACTTACACATAGCCAGTATGAAGCAGACAGAGCAACATAGTGAAACTCAGTCCTTTCTGACGCACTTACACATAGCCAGTATGAAGCAGACAGAGCAACATAGTGAAACTCCGTCCTTTCTGACGCACTGGCATTGTTCACACTCAATTTGCGTTTTTTTTAGCACTCTTAAAAGCACTTGCGTTTTTTTAAGAGTGCTTAAAAATGTCCCTTGTGTGTCTGAAAGGATTTGCCACGTTTTTGGACTTAGTCATTTTTTCACCAAAAACGCAAGCAAAAACGCAAGCGTTAACGCAGGGTGCATAAATGTGCCTTTTAAAAACACATGCGTTTCCCATAGGGCCCCCATGTTAAAAAAACGCATGTGCGTTTTTTCAAAAACGCATGCGTTTTTTTTAACATGGGCCCCTATGGGAAACGCATGCGTTTTTGAATGGCACTAAAAGGTACTAATGTACCATGCGTTTTTGCATGCGTTTCCCATAGGGCCCCATGTTAAAAGAACGCATGCGTTTTTGGAAAAACGCTCATGCGTTTTTTTACAGTACCCAAAAACGCTGCATGCAGCGTTTTTTGGACTAGGGGTAAAAAACGCAAATGGAGCTGAAAAACGCAGCTACACTCAAATGTACCCTGCGTTAACGCACCTGCGTTTTTTTTAACAGCCCAAAAAGCAGAGATGGTCAAAAAAACGCATGTGTGTGAACATGGCCACTTACACATAGCCAGTATGAAGCAGACAGAGCAACATAGTGAAACTCAGTCCTTTCTGACGCACTTACACATAGCCAGTATGAAGCAGACAGAGCAACATAGTGAAACTCAGTCCTTATCTGACGCACTTACACATAGCCAGTATGAAGCAGACAGAGCAACATAGTGAAACTCAGTCCTTGCTGGGTGCTGTGGCATGCACCTGTAAGGCTGGGGTTACACATAGAAATCCGTTTTTGGAAGTCATTTTCATCACCAATCCGTTTTTTATAGGGTGCTTTTTGTGTCTCCTGCATTCCTGAACGTTTTTGGACTTTTCATTAAAAAAAACGCATGCGCGAACGCATGCGCAAACGCAAGTCCCAAATATGGCATGCGTTCGCGCATGCGTTTCCCATAGGGCCCCATGTTAAAAAAAACGCATAAAAACGCATGCGTTTTTTAACTGATGCCAAAAACGCTGTTTACTGCGTTTTTGGCTCAAAAACGGACAGGGCAATGTTTTGAGCTCCAGAGAAAAACGCACAGGGTGTTTATTACACCCAATGCGTTTTTCTGTCAGTTTTTGGACTTAGAAAAAAAAAATGACAAAACTGAAGCCAAAAACTGACTGAGGGCTTATGTGTGACCCCAGCCTAATCCTAGCTACGGCTGTGGTCACAGTTGCCATGCGTTTTTTTTTTAGTGATTTAACAAAACTCATGCTTTTTTTCATGTCAGCATGAGTTTTGTAAGGTGTGTGATGGCTCCCTGCGTTTTTGGGTGCGTTTTTGAATCTGCACCTAAAAATAGTGCTTGTAGTATTTTTTTGAGCGTTTTGAAAAACGCATGCGTTTTTGTAGAAAACGCATGCGTTTTTATAACATGGGTTCCTATGGAAAACGCATGCAAAAATGCATGTACAGTTAGTACCTTTTAGGCTGGCTTCACATTTGCGTATGGGAAGGCAGCGTATTGCTGCGTTCCCATACGCAGTCAAACGCATGCGCACTGCGTTCCTATGTTTAACATAGGAACGCATGGTGCCTGCGTTTGCTGCGTTCGGGTGCGGATGCGGACGATATCTGCTGCTTCCGGTGTCCAGCATCCGCACCCGGGACGCAGCCAGTTGGGTTTTTTTTGTGCGTTTGGGGACCTTGGACAATCAGCAAGCGTCCCCAAGCGTACAAAAAATGCATTGTCTTCAATGGGTCCGCAGTGTCCTCTGCATGACACCGCAGGAGAACGCTGCGGACCCATTGAAAAATCTCCCGGTGGCCGCCGGTGATGTCACAGGAGCTCACCGACGGCCACCGGGAGATCAGCTGAGGCTCTGCTGTCCTCCTTCTCCCCGCCGCCTGTAATCTCCTAGCGATGTCGGCGGGGAGAACAGCTGATCTGAGAGCTGTTTGAATCTTCCCGCGCCGACATCTCCTCTCAGTGTCGGCGCGGGAAGATTCAAACAGCTCTCACATCAGCTGTTCTCCCCGCCGACATGTCCCGGAGCTTACCGGCGGCCGGGGGGGGCGGAGATCTCCGGCGCTGATCTCCGCCCCCGGCCCGCCCCCGGACAGCGCCGATTGGCTGCCGGGCTCCCTAGTGATGTGTCCGCAGGCGGACATTATCCGCTGCGGACACATCAAAGTGTCCCTGCTTTTGACAGCGTTTGTGTCTGCATGCCATCAGCATGCAGACACAAACGCTAATGTGAAGCCAGCCTTAGTGCCATTAAAAAACGCATGCGTTTCCCATAGGAGCCCATGTTAAAAAAACGCATGCGTTTCCGGAAACGCATGCGTTTTTTTTAACATGGGGTCCTATGGGAAACGCATGCGTTTTTTAATGGCACTAAAAGGTACTAACTGTACATGCGTTTTTGCATGCGTTTTCCATAGGAACCCATGTTATAAAAACGCATGCGTTTTCTACAAAAACGCATGCGTTTTTGGATATGCTCCAAAAACGCATGGGACAGTCACACATGCTTTTTGGCTATTAGGGCATGCGTTTTTTAACATGGGGGCCTATGGGTGCGTTTTTTACATGCGTTTTTGAAAACGCAGGTCTCCAAAAATGCATGTGAAAAATGGTACTGTGACCACAGCCTACCTTGGGAAGCTTGGGCTGTTGGATCACTTGAGCTTGTAAGTTCTGGTCTCTTCTGTGCTATGTTGGTTGGGTGTCAACTGACTTCATCAATATAGTGACTCTGAGCCACTTGCTTAGTAAGACTAAGCTGATTGAGGATGCTTATACTAGCTGTGAGCCCGATTCTAAAGAATCGGGAGTCTAGAATCTGTATATAATATTTTTAAGAGTTGTAAATAATAGACTTAAACACCAGATATATGACTAAGTAGGCGATGTAGGCAAAACTGTGAGGGTAGCAATATAGTGGAGGTGTAGAAAGAGTTAATGTCCGACTAACAGGACTATAACAGAGTAGGAACTTATAATGATATCAAAAATGGTATTGAAGGAGTTAATGTCCCACAGGCACTCCCACAACAGAGTCAGCGCTGTAAATTATATCCAAAATGGTGTTCAAGGGGTTAATGTAGCAGTGGCAGTAGTTATAAACACTACCAAATATGCAGTTAATGCTGAACTGGTATATAATGGGTTAATTTCGCAGTGTGATTACAACTATACACTGTGTAATAGAAATAACAGCAATAATGGAATATAAGGGGTTAATGTTCCTACTGGGAGTAGTAATAGAGACTACAAAGTATGGAGTTAAGGGGGAAATGGTATAGAAGGGGTTAACTTTGTAGTGACAGTACAACTACACAGTGTGTTATAGAAATTACAGAAAAAATGGAATGTAAGGGGTTAATGTTGCCACTGTCATGAGTATAATGAGAGAAGCGCCTCACTGGTCATTGAGATACATGGAGGAGTTTGAGTTTGAAATTTAGTGGTGTAAGTGAGGCGCGAAGGTCATTGGTCGCTGTGTGCTGGCGCCGACCAATGAGCTTCGCGCCTCACTTACAGCGGTAAATTTGAAACTCAAAGTCCTCGATGTATCTGAATAGGAAGGGAGGCGCAAAGCTGATTGGTCGGTATGTGCTGTGGCCGACCAATGAGCTTGGTGCCTCACTTACAGGAGAGAGGGAGAGGGATTTACTAATAGGGGAGTGCGGTGAAATGAATTGTGTGTATAGAGGTGGCTCAGTGGTTAGCACTGCGCGGTGGCTGAGTGGTTAGCACAGCGTGGTGGGTCAGCGCTTAGCACTGCGGGGTGGCTGAGTGGTTAGCACTGGGCGGTGGCATAGTGGTTAGCACTGCGCGGTGGCTCAGTGGTTAGCAGTGAGTGCGGTGGCTCAGTGGTTAGCAGTGAGTGCGGTGGCTCAGTGGTTAGCAATGTGTGCGGTAGCTCAGTGGTTAGCAGTGAGTGTGGTGGCTCAGTGGTTAGCAGTGAGTACGGTGAGATTGGTCAGCGCAGCGTCGTGGGCAGAGTGGTCAGTGCAGCGGCGTGGGCAGAGTGGTCAGCGCAGCGGCGTGGGCAGAGTGGTCAGCGCAGCGGCGTGGGCAGAGTGGTCAGCGCAGCGGCGTGGGCAGAGTGGTCAGCACAGCGCCGTGGGCAGAGTGGTCAGCGCAGAGCCATGGGCAGAGTGGTCAGCGCAGCGCCGTGGGCAGAGTGGTCAGCAGACACATACACACACACATACACACACTTCGCTATACTTACCACCGTGCCTGCATGTTCCCCGGCACGTGGATCCGGAGTCGAAATGTCGCCGCCCCGGACGACTGGATCGATTATTGGGTCTGGGAAGTCTGGGGAGACTTCCCGGACGCCATCTTGGAGAAAGTAAGTTGGCGGCCGCGGACGACTGGATCCAATATGTCCGGGAAGTTTGGCGAGACTTCTTGGACGCTATATTGGATCCAGTAGTTGGGGGGCGGCGAGATGTCGACTGAGGATCCAGGCGGCGGACGCAGGGGCAGTGGTAAGTATAGCGTAGTGTGTGTGAGTTTGTGTGTGTGTATGTGTATGTGTGTGTAGAAAGTGAGGGAAGTGCGGACAAAGTGACGGAAGTGCGGACAAAGTGACGGAAGTGCGGAGAAAGTGACGGAAGTGGCTACATACACACACATATATACACATACTGTACATTGCATATGGAGGGGTGAGGAGAGGTGCGGTTGGAGGGGTGAGGAGAGGTGCGGATGGAGGAGTGAGGAGAGGTGCGGCTGGAGGAGTGAGGAGAGGTGCGGCTGGAGGGGTGAGGAGAGGTGCGGCTGGAGGGGTGAGGAGAGGTGGCGCTGGAGGGGTGAGGGGAGGTGGGCGCTGGACGGGTGAGGAGAGGTGCGGCTGGAGGGGTGAGGAGTGGTGAGGAGAGGTGGCGCTGGAGGGGTGAGGAGAGGTGGCGCTGGAGGAGTGAGGAGAGGTCCGGCTGGAGGGGTGAGGAGAGAGGAGGCTGGAGCGGCGACATCACCGCTCGGTACACCTGTCCTCTAGGCTGCACACCTCTCTGTCTTCTTTCAGGCTGCACACCAGCTGGCTCCATATCCTCAGGGCTACTTGGCCTACTGCTGGCGGTCCGGCACAGGGCTTACCCCCGGAGGCTCGGGGCAGTCTAGGAGCGGAGGGCGATCCGTGCGGCCGCCATTTCGCTGAGAGCTATCAACAGCCCCGGGCACCGGAAGTGAGGGGGAGGAGCTTGCACCTGTGAAACTGGCGGGAGCGAGCGCGAGGCACTCGGGAGACGACCGGCATTAGCCGGTCATCTCCCGAAGTGGTGTGTGGCGGGCGGGAGACGACCGGCTAACGCCGCTCATTTCATGGCCGTGATGTGTGTGTGTTTTGCGCAGTGTAGGGGCGGGCGTAAGCGTGGCGGGGCTGCCTGAGTCCCAGTCTGCTTAGGGGCGCCATGTTGGTCCACCCTGGGCGTGTGTAGCGCTTTGGTGACGGCACTTTGGCTATGACAAAGTGACGGAAGTGGTGAACAAAGTGACGTAAGCGAGCCTTCGGGTTTTATATATATTAGATACATATAGCAGCGCTATGGTATATGGTGGTACATTAAATGACATGTATAGCAATGCTATGGTATATGGGGGTACATTAGAGGACATGTATAGCAGCACTGTGGTATATGGCGGTACATTACAGTACATGTATATCAGCACTATAGTATATGGCGGTACATTACATGTATAGCAGCGCTATAGTATATGGCGGTACATTACAGTACATGTATAGCAGCACTATGGTATATGGCGATACTCCGGTCCCCGCGGCTCCCCGCTTCTCCACAGTAAAAATAAAAAAATCCTCAGTGAGGATACTCACCTGGCCGGCGGCTCGCTCCACCTCCATCTTCTAGGTAGTACAGGCGTTTAGGACCTGTGGTTGCCTGGGAAACCGATCAGCTGATCGGTCACATGAGCGCTAACTGCCGGGGGGTAGGATGAAGTAGGGGGTCAGGATGGTGAGTGGGGGTGGGGGGGGCAGGATTGTGTCGGGGGGCAGGATGGCAGGTGGGCAGGATGGAGCCGGGGGGCGGGGCAGGATGGAGGCGGAGGGGGGGGCAGGATGGAGGCGGAGGGGGGGGCAGGATGGAGGCGGAGGGGGGCAGGATGAAGCCGGAGCAGGATGGAGGCAGAGGGGGAGCAGGATGGAGGCAGAGGGGGGGCATGATGGAGGCAGAGGGGGGGCAAGAACAGGGGGGGGGGCAGGATGGAGGGAACGGGCAGGATGGAGGCGGAGAAGGATGGTGGTTGGGGGGTAGGGTTGGATAGTGGGGAGCGGGGCAGGATGGAGTGAGCGGGGCAGGATGGAGCCGGAGGAGCAGGATGGTGGCGGGGGGGCAGGATGGAGCGAGCAAGGCAGGATGGAGCCGGAGGAGCAGGATGGGGGGGGGGGGGGCAGGATGGAGCGAGCACACTTGCAGACACATGCATCATGTACACAGCACACCTGGACGCACATGCATCATGCACACAGCATACCTTCAAGCACATGTATCATGCACACAGCAGACAGCTCTTTAAGTTGGCGCTCATGTATCATGCACACAGCAGACGTGCACACACATGTATCATGCACACCTGCACACACATGCATCATGCACACAGCACACACTTGTATCATGCACACAGCACACATACATCATGCAGACAGCACACCTATGCATCATGCACACAGCACACCTGCAGATACATGCATCATGCAGATAGCACACACATGCATCATGCACACAGGTGTTGAACGTTGCGCTCATGTATCATGCAGACAGCACACCTGCACACACGTGTCATGCAGACCTGCACATACATGCATCATGCACACAGCACCCCTGCACACACATGCATCATGCACACAGCAGACCTGCACACACATGTATCATGCACACAGCACACACATGTATAATGCACAGAGCACACCTGCACACACATGCATCACACATGAGGCATGTGTGTGCATGATGCATGTGTGTGCTGTGTGCATGATGCATGTGTGTGGTGTGTGCATGATATCTGTGTGTGCAGGTGGCCATGATGCATGTGTGTGCAGGTGTGCATTATACATGTGTGTGCTGTGTGCATCATGCATGTGTGTGGTGTGTGCATGATATCTGTGTGTGCAGGTGGCCATGATGCATGTGTGTGCAGGTGTGCATTATACATGTGTGTGCTGTGTGCATGATACATGTGTGTGCTGTATGCATGATGCATGTGTGTAGTGTGTGCATGATACATGTGTGTGCTGTGTGCATGATACATGTGTGTGCTGTGTGCATGATACATGTGTGTGCTGTATGCATGATGCATGTGTGTGCTGTGTGCATGATGCATGTGTGTTCTGTATGCATGATGCATGTGTGTGGTGTGTGCATGATGCATGTGTGTGCTGTGTGCATGATACGTGTATGTGCAGGTGGGCATGATGCATGTGTGTGCTGCGTGCATGATACATGTGTGTGCAGGTCTGCTGTGTGCATGATGCATGTGTGTGCAGGGGTGCTGTGTGCATGATGCATGTATGTGCAGGTGTGCTGTCTGCATGATACATGAGCGGCACGTTAAAGACCTGTGTGCATGATGCATGTGTGTGCTGTCTGCATGATGCATGTGTGTGCAGGTGTGCTGTGTGGATGATGCATAGGTGTGCTGTGTGCATGATGTATGTGTGCTGTGTGCATGATACATGTGTGTGCTGTGTGCATGATGCGTGTGTTCCATGTGCATGATGTATGTATGTGGAGGTGTGCATGATACATGTGTGTGCACGTCTGCTGTGTGCATGATACATGAGCGCCAACTTAAAGAGCTGTCTGCTGTGTGCATGATACATGTGTGTGCTGTATGGATGAAGCATGTGTGTGGTGTGTGCATGATACATGTGTGTGGTGTATGCATGATGCATGTGTGTGCTGTATGCATGATACATGTGTGTGCTGTATGCATGATGCATGTGTGTGCTGTGTGCATGATACATGTGTGTGCTGTATGCATGTGCGTGCTGTGTGCATGATACATGTGTGTGCTGTGTGCATGATGCATGTGTGTGCTGTGTGCATGATGCATGTGTGTGCTGTGTGCATGATACATGTGTGTGCTGTATGCATGATGCATGTGATGATGTATGTGTGCTGTGTGCATGATACATGTGTGTGCTGTGTGCATGATGCGTGTGTTCCATGTGCATGATGCATGTGTGTGCAGGTGTGCTCTGTGCATTATACATGTGTGTGCTGTGTGCATGATACATGTGTGTGCTGTATGCATGTGCGTGCTGTGTGCATGATACATGTGTGTGCATGATGCATGTGTGTGCTGTGTGCATGATGCATGTGTGTTCTGTATGCATGATGCATGTGTGTGGTGTGTGCATGATGCATGTGTGTGCTGTGTGCATGATACGTGTATGTGCAGGTGGGCATGATGCATGTGTGTGCTGTGTGCATGATACATGTGTGTGCAGGTCTGCTGTGTGCATGATGCATGTGTGTGCAGGGGTGCTGTGTGCATGATGCATGTATGTGCAGGTGTGCATGACATGTGTGTGCAGGTGTGCTGTCTGCATGATACATGAGCGGCACGTTAAAGACTTGTGTGCATGATGCATGTGTGTGCTGTCTGCATGATGCATGTGTGTGCAGGTGTGCTGTGTGGATGATGCATAGGTGTGCTGTGTGCATGATGTATGTGTGCCGTGTGCATGATACATGTGTGTGCTGTGTGCATGATGCGTGTGTTCCATGTGGATGATGCATATGTGTGGAGGTGTGCATGATACATGTGTGTGCACGTCTGCTGTGTGCATGATACATGAGCGCCAACTTAAAGAGCTGTCTACTGTGTGCATGATACATGTGTGTGCTGTATGGATGAAGCATGTGTGTGGTGTGTGCATGATACATGTGTGTGGTGTATGCATGATGCATGTGTGTGCTGTATGCATGAAGCATGTGTGCTGTGTGCATGATGCATGTGTGTGCATGATACATGTGTGTGCTGTGTGCATGATGCATGTGTGTGCTGTGTGCATGATACATGTGTGTGCTGTGTGCATGATGCATGTGTGTGTTGTGTGCATGATACAGCACACACATGCATCATGCACACAGCAGACACATGCATCATGCACACAGCAGACACATGCATCATGCACACACATGCATCATGCACACAGCAGACACATGCATCATGCACACAGCACACACATGCATCATGCACAGAACACACACATGCATCATGCACAGAGCACACACATGCATCATGCACAGAGCACACACATGCATCATGCAGACAGCAAACACATGCATCATGCAGACAGCACACACATGCATCATGCAGACAGCACACACATGCATCATGCACAGAGCACACACATGCATCATGCAGACAGCACACACATGCATCATGCAGACAGCACACACATGCATCATGCACACACTACACACATGCAGCATGCATACAGCACACACATGTATCATGCACACAGCACACACATGCATCATGCACACAGCACACACATGCACCATGCACAGAGCACACACATGCATCATGCACACAGCACACACATGCATCATGCACACAGCACACACATGTATGATGCACACAGCACACACATGCATCATGCACACAGCACACACATGCATCATGCACACAGCACACACATGTATGATGCACACAGCACACACATGCATCATGCACACAGCACACACATGCATCATGCACACACATGCATCATGCACACAGCACACACATGCATCATGCACACACTACACACATGCATGATGCACACAGGTATGAAACTTGCCGCTCCCGGCGCCGCGCGGCAGGCAGGAAGCGGCGTCTCCTTCAGCACAGCCGCTTGGACGGGTGGATGGTGCGGCCCTGGGCAGGGTGAGCAAGGGGGGCCGCGATAAGCGGAGAGGGCAGGGGGGGGGCGGAGAGGGGCAGGAGGACAGGGGGGAGCGCGGGCAGGAGGACCGGGGGGAGCGCGGGCAGGAGGACCGGGGGGAGCGCGGGCAGGAGCCAGGAGTACCCGGGGGGAGGCGGGGCAGGAGACGGGAGGAGGCGGGGGGGGGGGGGGAGCGCGTGCAGGAGACAGGAGGGCCGGGGGGAGCGCGGGCAGGAGACAGGAGGACCGGGGGGGAGCGCGGGCAGGAGACAGGAGGGAGCGCGGGCAGGAGACAGGAGGACCCGGGGGTAGGGGAGAGAGAGAGTGTCCCGGATATTGTAAGTGAAGCAGACTCGCAAAGCCATTGCGAGTTAGGCTTTGCGAGTAACTAGAGGGTATTGTGTGCAGACTCGCAAAGCCATTGCGAGTTAGGCTTTGGGAGGCAGCCATGTTCTGTTCCCACTTAAAGGCGATAAAGGCACGCTGGTTGTATAATGGGGTGAGAGTTCTTTCTTACCTTTGTACTTCCAGTAAGAGGGGCAGACAGGACCTGGAGCAGCGTCTCAGATAAGCGTACACACGTTAGGGTGAAAACAATGCTGGTTTATTCCGTAGATGAATGATCCAAAACATGGCATTGCAATCTTGTATGAAGCTTGTCTCTGCAGTCGCTACTTGTGGGTCAAAAACTTTGCTTCTCCAGCTCCATGAGGATCGAACTTCCTGCAGTAAAGATGTCTCCTAATGACTGGGCAAACAGGAAGAGACAAACAGCATGTGCAGGAGCCACACCCCCATAGGCTGGACAAGGAAAGGCAGAAAGAATTGAAAGGTCTGGCCAGCAGGTGGCAGCAGAGACAAGCATCAATAAACAGTTTAAACTATAAACAGGATTGAAACAGCACACTCCCCGTCTGGAATTCACTTTGGGGATTCCACTATTAGTCCATAAGAATACCTAAAACGAAAGGCATGTTAAATACAACAATTCAAAATTCAAAAATCAAAAAATGAGGAAAAAGGAAAACGGCTAAAGTTCAGGTCAGGAAGCGTTCATCCCGTAGTGGCGCTCTCTACGGGCAACAGCAGAATGAGTTCGTGGATCGGCCTTGCAAAGGTCTTCGTCTCACCTTTCCTGAAGACCCTCAGCTCCACCTTCAGCACATTGCCGTCCTGGCTAGGTAGTGTCTTAGTAACAAGTCCCAGAGGCCAGTCAGTTCTTTCAGTGGTCTGATCTTTCATAAGGACCAGGTCTCCTTCCTTGATATTCGGCTTGGGATGTCGCCACTTCCTTCTTCCTTGAAGAACGGTGAGGTATTCCTTTCTCCATCGATTCCAGAAGTAGTCGGCCAAATATTGGACTCGTTTCCAGTGTCTTTGGTAGGTGTTGGCGTGAGTGAAGTTTCCGCTGGGAATTACCGCGTTGTCAATTTTTTGAGTAAGAAGGATGGTGGGAGTCAGCATGGTTGGTACCTCTGGATCCATTGTCACCGGCACGAGGGGTCTCGAATTGATGATGGCTGAGACTTCGGCTAAAAGAGTGACTAGAGTCTCGTGCGTGAGTCTTGAGGAGTTAACGTCCTTTAGCATGGAGTTCAGGATGTTGCGTGAGATCCCGATCATCCTCTCCCAGGAGCCTCCCATGTGAGAACTGTGAGGAGAATTGAAGATCCAGGTGCAACACTTGTCTGCTAGCTGGTCTTGGATTGGCTTGGTGTCAATGTCCAGCTCTCTACATGCACCGACGAAGTTGCTGCCACGGTCGGACCTCAGCTGCTTTACTGGTCCTCTAATGGCAAAGAACCTCCTTAAGGCATTGATCAGGCAGGAAGTATCCATGGATTCTAACACCTCAATGTGAATGGCTGGAACACTCATGCAGGTGAATAGCACAGCCCACCGCTTACTGTCTGCTCGGCTGCTACGCGTTCTGCGTGAGGATACCATCCATGGTCCGAACACGTCTAGGCCCACGTAGGTGAAAGGTGGTTCCGTAGAAAGTCTGTCTGCAGGCAGATCAGCCATTTGTTGGCACAGTTGCCTTCCTCTCGTTTTGCGACAATGCACACAATCATGGAGTATTTGTGCTACATGTCTCTTCATTCCAATGATCCAAAGGCCTGCCGACCGTACGGCGCCCTCTGTGATCTGCCTGCCTTGGTGTTCGGTCCTTTCATGGTGATGTCGGATCAGCAAGACTGTAACGTGGTGTTTGTTGGGAATGATGAGAGGATTTTGTTCTGCGACTCCGAAACGAGCCTGATTTAAATGACCGCCGACTCTAAGTAAGCCAAAACTGTCCATAATCGGGTTTAGATTGGCGAGAGGGCTTCTTAGTGGAATCTGCTGTTTGTTGTGTAAACAGTTCCATTCGGTGGCGAATTCGCTCTGTTGGAGGTGGCGTATTATGAGGGACTCACTATGGGAGATGTCCTCAGCAGAAAGGGGTTTGTGGCACACATGCCAGCGATGACAGTCTCTGTTTTTTAGGTCTGTACAATAGCATCTGGCGATGTGCACTAACCTGGCGACAGTCCGGACGAGTCTTGTCCAGCTGGAGAAACGTTCAAAACGTTGGCAGCCGAGGTTGGAAGCTTCCTCTGCACTGGTGGCCAGGGTGTTGACTTCAGTTCGGACATCTGGATCGTTATCTGGATCTAGGATGCTGAAGTTTTCCTGGACACCTTCCTCCGACTGTCTCAGCAGGAACTCTGGACCTTGGGTCCTTTTGAGCAAATCAATGGCTGCTTCCTCGGTGGGTAATGATTTGAGCCCGTCATCTACGTAAAAGTCTTTTTCAACAAAGTCTCTCGTGTCTGTGCCATACTCGGGCTCTCCCTCTGACGCGGTTCTTCGCAGACCATAGGTTGCGTGAAAGACTGATCTTCCTAAGTTGTCGGTACGCAGGGAAGAAGCGACGTCGGGTAGCTGTATTGAGTCTGGGGGCTTCTCCTTCACTTCATGGTGATGAGGACATGGTCTTAGGCAGGTTGTGCGCCCATCTCCGTGCACGTAGGTCCTGAAGGAGTCGATTTCTGATCGATCAACACACGCATTTCCTATGGCTACCCATCCCAAGTCCAGTCTCTGGGCGTATGGTGCATAGTCAGGTCCATTGCACTGTTGTCGCACCTTGTGTATCCTCAGGTTGTCTCTGCCGAGCAGGAGTAGAATCTCCGCGTTGTTGTCTATAGGTGGGATAACGCTCGCGAGGTGTTTCAGGTGTGGTTGATGAAGTGCAGCTTCTGGGGTAGGAATTTCACTCCTGTGGCTGGGTATTTGGTCACATTCAACGAGCGTTGGTAGAGGTATTTCAGTCTTCCCGTTGATAGGAGAAGCAATGAATCCCCGGGCTCTTCTGCCGTTAGTCTCTATGCGGCCTGAGCAGGTGTTCAAGATGTAGGGTTCTGATGGTCCACTAATTCCGAAGGCTTCAAAGAATTTGGTTCCTGCCAGGGACCGGTTGCTTTGGTCGTCTATGATGGCATACACCTTCATCGCCTTTTCTGGGCGTCCCTCGGGATAAACCTTGATGAGGCATATTCGGGCACAACATTTCTCCATTCGGCCCTCTCCACATACCTCTGAACATGAGCAGGAAACAGTTGTGGCGGTGTCAGTCTGATTCTGTGGCTCCCCGCCATGACTTGGAGCGGGAGCGGTGGTGACTGTAGCCGGTGTGTCTCTAGCTAGCCGAGTAGGATGCATGGCTGAAATGTGCTTTTCGCTGTGGCACTCCCCACACTTGACTGTGGATTTACAGTCCTTGGCCATGTGCTCAAGTGATGCGCAGCATTTGAAGCAAATCCCAAGCTCAGTGAGGATCTTCTTGCGCTCCTGTAAGGTTTTGGATCTAAACCCCTTGCACTTGGTCAGTGAGTGTGGTTTTTTATGGATGGGACATTCACGATTGAAAGACTTATCTCGTGGTGAGACAGTGTTCTGTTCGTCTGTGGGCATTGCGGGTGATGGTAGTTCGGTCTTTCTAACACTCACAGCTCTCTTAGTGTCTCTGCGTTTTTGTATAGCACTTTCATACCTTGATGCTGGAGTTGCTGCAGCTGCCGAAGTGTTGGATACTAGGAAGTCGAGGCTGGGGTCATTCCTCATCTGGGCCTGCTCGTCAATGAATCTGCAGAAGTGGATAAATGGGGGAAAGGTGACGTCGTTCACTCTTTTGTACCTTGAGACTGACGTTGCCCATTTCTCCTGCAGACTGTATGGCAGCTTCACCACGATTGGGTTTACTCCATGGGCTGAATCCAGATAGCACAGCCCGGACAGACGAGGGTCTCTTTTGGCGAGCTCCAGCTCCATGAGCAGATCACTTAGGTCTTGGAGCTTGTGGACTTCTTTAAGGTTGATCTTTGAGAAATCCTGCAGTCTCTTGAATAGGGCTTTCTCTATTGCTTCCGCGCTGCCAAAGGTGCGTTCCAGCCTTTGCCATGCGGCGGCAAGACCTGCTTCTGCTTGTCCTACATAGACGGTTCTGAGGCTCTTGATACGGCTTGAAGAGCCTGGGCCCAACCACTTGATCAGGAGGTCGAGTTCCTGTTCTTCGGTTAGGTTGAGATTGGCGATGGCTGCCTTGAAGGTTGCTTTCCAGGCCCTGTAGTTCTCTGCCCGATCATCGAAATTCACAAGACTAGTACTGATTAGCTCTCTGCTCACCATGAACCTGGCAAACTCGGACATGTCTGACTTCTCACCACTTGTTGCCACGACGACTCGTGATGCCCCTGGGGCGTATGGGCCGCCTGGCGTGAATGGATGAGCTGTTTCCGGGTAGAATGATGCTGCTGCAGGGTTGAGCTGTGGTTTAGCCCTTGAAGAATCTGACGAATACCGCTTGAGCTGTGAAGGTGGGCCAGGAAACGCTGGGTTGCCATCTTGTGGTGGTGACTGTCGTTAATTAGCTTGGGCGCCTTCGAGGGTACTGGCACCTTTAAAAGTATGTTGGGGGTTTTGGTGTCGTTGACTTGGACGGTACTGTAGACCGGGGTCGCTACAGGTACCCGGTTTAGCACATAGTCTCTGGTGCGATCGACTGGATCATCCGTTTCCAGTGGTGGCGAGTTAGCTGGATCAAGACCTTGGATCAATGCCTGCTCAAGTAGTCTTACTTTAGCTAGCGCAACCTCCTCTTCCATCTGTGACCGAAGGATCTGTATTCGAGCCTCCGCTTCTGCTTCGGTCCTTTTTGCTTCCATCTCCGCTTCCGCCCTTTTAGCCTCTGCTTCTGCCCTTTTTGCTTCCATCTCCGCTTCCGCCATTTTAGCCTCTGCTTCTGCCCTTTTTGCTTCCACTTCTGCTTCTGCCCTTTTTGCCTCTGCCCTTGCTTCCGCCCTTTTTGCTTCCACCTCTGCTTCTGCCCTTTTTGCCTCTGCCCTTGCTTCTGTCCTTTTTTCTTCTGCTTCTCTCTCAGTGAAAGAACGTCTCACCCTGGATTCCTCTGCTATTATGCGGGCCTCTAGTATCCTGTCGCTCATGGTTGAACTTCTTGAGGATGATGACCTGGACGACCGAGAGGAACGTTTAGATGAGGTCGATCGGTGTGATCTGGTTTCTTGCAGGTGAGAGATACGGTGTTCAGCCTTGTTTATGGCGTGTCGGACCTTGGCATCTCTCCCTTTGTCCGTCTCTAGCGCCTTACTGAGGTCTGAAAGAGATTCATCAGAATTAAAGTCTTTTAGAAGGGCAATGTACCTTGTTGACAGTCTCTTGTATCCTTCATGGGCGGTGTTCAGCCGTTCCATAACAAATTGTAAGCTCGCGGCGTCACCTGACGAGGGTTCGAGTCTCGACATGTAAGAGGCAACGCGTTCCCACTGTTCTTCCAGGCGTTCACTTAGCTCATCTTTCATAGCGTGATAGTTTTCAATTGCCTTTACCGTTGGTTTGGAAGAACGTTTTGGTCGGGTAACTTGGTCTGCTTGAGACGTGGGGTCTGCCTCCTGGGCTTCATCATGGACGGTATCAGGTTGTATTTGCTCTGTTTCAGCAGTGGGAGCCTGTCCGAGGTCCTTTTCAGCCATTTTGAATAAAGGTGTACTGTCTCTTTAAAAAACTCAACTTTTGAATAGGGGTCCGAAAATCGCTGTGCGGCTCTGCGGGAACTCCCGGATGGGATTCCCAAGGTGGCTTTGACGAAACTTGGGGTTCGCAGCTCGCCGATATGCAGTAATGAGGTATAGTGTACTGCAGGCTTATGGAAGCGATGTGGCCAGAAGGAAACCGCAGGTGCATAAAAACAGTTCTTTATAACAGTACAGGCAGAGCTGATACAAGATGTGGCAGGTGGGAGAGCTTCCTCCAGGCTTGTCCAGACGTGCACTGCTGCAGGCAGACAGATACACAAGGCTTGTTGCTGGGCAGATTAATGCACAGATGGACAGGGCACATGGAGGTCTATAGCTGGATGTTGGGCTGTAAGGCAGTTTTCTAGCTGCTAGGAGCTTTCAACCAAAGTTTTTGACTGTTCTGTTCCCACTTAAAGGCGATAAAGGCACGCTGGTTGTATAATGGGGTGAGAGTTCTTTCTTACCTTTGTACTTCCAGTAAGAGGGGCAGACAGGACCCGGAGCAGCGTCTCAGATAAGCGTACACACGTTAGGGTGAAAACAATGCTGGTTTATTCCGTAGATGAATGATCCAAAACATGGCATTGAAATCTTGTATGAAGCTTGTCTCTGCAGTCGCTACTTGTGGGTCAAAAACTTTGCTTCTCCAGCTCCATGAGGATCGAACTCCCTGCAGTAAAGATGTCTCCTAATGACTGGGCAAACAGGAAGAGACAAACAGCACGTGCAGGAGCCACACCCCCATAGGCTGGACAAGGAAAGGCAGAAAGAATTGAAAGGTCTGGCCAGCAGGTGGCAGCAGAGACAAGCATCAATAAACAGTTTAAACTATAAACAGGATTGAAACAGCACAAGCCACGTTCACGACGACGGAAGTAGGGCCGAATATGACGGAAGTGGCTTAAGGTAATTATATATTAGATTGGCATTTTTTTTAGAACCCAACCCCAACTTGTAGTTGTCAACAAATTTGTCTCCAACTTGTTAGGAGATCTTCTTGGTTTTCATGGTGCTTAGTTAGTGGTGATTCTTGATTAATGGTGTTGCAGCCTCTGTCGCCTTTCAGTTAAAGTGTGTATATACTGATAGACCAAGGGACACTTAGATCACACAAAGATGGTCTTCATTTCACTAAGCATGGGAATTATAAAGATAATTGCTTGCACCAGAAAGTTTTAGGGGCTTCATAGCAAAAAGAGTGAAATAAATAATGTTATAAAGCAAGCATTCAAGACTACTTTGGTCTTTTCATCAGGCACAGTATGCATAAAGAGATGTACAGTGTTGGCCAAAAGTATTGACACCCCTGAGATTCTGTCAGATAATACTCAGTTTCTTCCTGAAAATGATTGCAATCATAAATTCTTTGGTATTATTATCTTCATTTAATTATCTTAATTTCAATGAAATAAACACAAAAATAATTGTCTTAAAGCCAAATTGGATATAGTTCCACACCAAACAAAAAAGGTGGTTGACAAAAGTATTGGCACTGTTAGAAAAATCATGTGATGCTTCTCTAATTTGTGTAATTAACAGCACCTGTAACTTACCTGTGGCACCTAACATGTGTTGGGAATAACTAAATCACACTTGCAGCCAGTTGACATGGATTAAAGTTGACTCAACCTCTGTCCTGTGTCCTTGTGTGTACCACATTGAGCATGGAGAAAAGAAAGAAGACCAAAGAACTGTCTGAGGTCTTGAGAAACCAAATTGTGAGGAAGCATGAGCAATCTCAAGGCTACAAGTCCATCTCCAAAGACCTGAATGTTCCTGTGTCTACCGTGTGCAGTCTCATCAAGAAGTTTAAAGCCCATGGCACTGTGGCTAATTTCCCTAGATGTGGATAGAAAAGAAAAATTGACGAGAGATTTCAACGCAAGATTGTGCGGATGGTGGATAAAGATCCTCGACTAACATCCAAACAAGTTCAAGCTGCCCTGCAGTCCGAGGGTAAAACAGTGTCAACCCGTACTATCTGTCTGCGTCTGAATGAAAAGGGACTGTATGGTAGGAGACCCAGGAAGACCCCACTTCTTACCCCGAGACATAAAAAAGCCAGGCTGGAGTTTGCCAAAACATACCTGAGAAATCCTAAAACGTTTTGGAAGAATGTTCTCTCTTTTTGGCCAAAAGCATCAACATAGAGTTTACAGGAGAAAAAAAGAGGCATTCAAAGAAAAGAACACGGTCCCTACAGTCAAACATGGCGGAGGTTCCCTGATGTTTTGGGGTTGCTTTTCTGCCTCTGGCACTGGACTGCTTGACCGTGTGCATAGCATTATGAAGTCTGAAGACTACCAACATATTTTGCAGCATAATGTAGGGCCCAGTGTGAGAAAGCTGGGTCTCCCTCAGAGGTCATGGGTCTTTCAGCAGGACAATGACCCAAAACACACTTCAAAAAGCACTAGAAAATGGTTTGAGAGAAAGCACTGGAGACTTCTAAGGTGGTCAGCAATGAGTCCAGACCTGAATCCCATAGAACACCTGTGGAGAGATCTAAAAATGGCAGTTTAGAGAAGGCACCCTTCAAATATCAGGGACCTGGAGCAGTTTGCCAAAGAAGAATGGTCTAAAATTCCAGCAGAGCATTGTAAGAAACTCATTGATGGTTACCGGAAGCGGTTGATCGCAGTTATTTTGGCTAAAGGTTGTGCAACCAAGTATTAGGCTGAGGGTGCCAATACTTTTGTCCGGCCCATTTTTGGAGTTTTATGTGAAATGATTAATGTTTTGCTTTTTGCTTCATTCTCTTTTGTGTTTTTTCATTGAAGACAAATTAAATGAAGATAATAATAGCAAAGAATTTGTGATTGCAATCATTTTCAGGGAGAAACTGAGTATTATCTGACAGAATTGCAGGGGTGTCAATACTTTTGGCCAACACTGTAAGTAGTCTCTAAAGCTTGTTTTGTAACATCCTTTATTTTAATTTTGTTAGCCTTTAAAGGGTATTATAACTACAATATTATTATTGTATTTCTCCTATTGAGAGCACTCAATCTTTTTTTAACTGGCTAACATGGTGCCACAACTTTTTACTTTTATCTGATTCTTTAGTCATCTTCAGCCCTTTACTTTTTCTACCAAATGTATGTTATAAAGAAGTAAGGAACAGATGATGGGGGCAGGATTGCAGTATCAGACTACATAGTGTGTAATTGTAGTCTCTTACCCTGGAAACTTGTAGTTATGTACCTTTAGACACAAAAGAGTGAGAGATTTTTAAGGAGGTTTAATAATAAAGTCTATTAATACGATGCAATATAGCCATAGGAGAGATTATAAGGTGATATACATAACAAAGACTAAAATTATCCAAAGTATGATCTAAGTATCCTAATGTTACTGGGTTCGGTAATGCAATATCCCATGCTATGGCGTATGCTGATTTCTGGAACTTTTGCATTTATATGGATAATGTTTATGAGCACAGTTTCCAAGTTTAACACTGTCACTTCCCGATTCTGATCATAGTCCCAGTTTAGCAGCTCCAACAAGGAAAAAAAATGAAAGGAAATGACATCAGGATAAATGTAAATTCTCTCTAGAATATTATTAGTTTAACCACATAAATTATTCACACAAATGATCTGACAAATATAGAAATGTTCAAACAAAAGCGCCTATTAATTTACAGGCTAAATCATGGGAAGACGTTCTCGCTGTAATACAACTGGTGCAGCTGGAGGTTTGGCACTTTGATTGCCGTATGATAGTATATGGAAGGAAATTATAATTGGTTTGAGCTATTGTGGTTGTGAAGATGTTTTATGCATACATTTATTATTAAAAAATGAGGATTATTATAACAGACTCAGATAAGGAAAAATAAAAGTGCAGCCAAGTGCAGTGGTGGACACAGCAGATTGCCCTGTACAGTAAACCTGCTCCTCTACTCTTGGACAGTTCAGCAAGAGCACCCCAATATGTCTTTCTAACAATGCACTTGTAACTACTCATGCAGAATTATTAGATTATCTGACTCTGTCCAAATATTAAAGATCTTACAGGGGGATGCGGTCTCTAGCGTTTCCTTCAACATAGAACTCAATTTGTAGTCCCTAGTTCCTCAGCCCGTCTACATATGCTGCCCCATCCTGCACACCATCACACCTTTCAGCTCCTTTATTATTCAACCCTACTATACAAAATATACCAACTTAGGCCTTCCATTTATAGCATTCTCCAGGAGTTACTCACTTCTTTCAGCCCTGCTATATACAGTCCCTTTCCATAGGATATTGCTCCTCTTAGCCCCCATACACAGTCCCCTCATGAAGGACATTAATCTTCTCAGCTACTTTATAAGCCAATTCCTGCAGTATATCACTCCTTTCAGTTTCTTTGTATGCAGTCCCATCCTGCAGAATATCAGTCCTCTCAGCTCCTCCACATACAGCCCCATTCTCCAGAACATCACTCCTCTCAGCCCCTCTATATACAGTACAATCCAGCAGAGCATCACTCCTCTGAACCTTCTATATACAGTACTATTCTGCAGTACAGCACTTCTTTCACACCTCTTATATATGGTTCTATCCTACAGTCCCTCACTCCTCCCAATTACATACAGCCCTATCCTGAAGAACTCCACTCCTCTCAGCCTCTATATATACAGTACATCACTCCTTTCATATTCTTTTTATATAACCCCATTCTGCAGTGTTTCACTTTTTTCATCAATTGACAGCCACATCTTGCAGAACAGCACTAATCTCATCTATATACAGCTACACCATGCAGAACATCCTTGTAATATATTGTAAGGATTTACTCAAGAATATTGAAAGACACACTGAGACCTAGTTTTTTAACTGAATAAGTCTGTATTGAACACTCGTGGCAAAAAGCAAATTTAAGATGCACTAAAGTGAGCATGTTTATCAAACATGTGGTGGCTCCCAGGGTGAGGAAGATGGGCGTTGTAGTGGGAGTCATGGTGCAGGAGGAAAGGAGGCACACAAGACAGTCTCTGAGTTCTTTACTGCTTTACTGTAGATGTTGCAGCAGGTCCAGGTTACATTCACCACCAGGCTCGTGGTCCAGCCAGTCTGGGAAGAACTGTAGTTCACTCTGCTAACTTCTTTTAGTTAAGGTGTCCAGGTGCTTGCAAGCTCTCCCCTACTCCCTTCTGTTGCTATGGATACCTCCGGCCAGACAGGCAACTCAAATTCTGTGGTTAACCACACTCTCTTTAGTACATGACCCTGATCCTCTATGTGCACAAGGGAATGAAAGAGGTGTCAGCGCTCAGATAACAGCCGGGACAATGCTCACGGGATATTTTCCTCTAGGTTTTATTGATTCAGTATAGGATTCCAATTCTCCATTGTTTAAGCAGTGTGGCGCAACTTGTTTTATTTTACCTGATCCTCTATGTGGCTTTGTCTCAGAAAGTCCCACCAGAGTGTGTCTACTGCGCATAAAATCTAGCCGTCTCCAGTTTCTGTCACTGGGCCATGAAAACCCAGTGTCACGCTGGGTGTAGGGAGACACCAAGCGCTGGAAGACGACAAGGGGGTGTGGGGAGGAGTCCCTGATGCTAAGCAGGGCCATATTTGGAGTTCCTGCTGCCCTAGGCACTGTCAGCGGTTGCGTTTTCCCCCTCGCAGCTCCTCCCCAATTGCAGCCCTTCCCCATTGCGGACAATCCCCTCCCCCTCACGTTGCACCCCTCCCCATTGCGGAAAATTCCCCCTCACCTGTCGCGGATGTCCCCCCAAGTTTCATGTAGCTTCTCCATATAAAAGGTTTGTAGGGGTTAAATCCTGCAGACAGACTGCCTTGAGATAAATACAAAAAATAATCTTTTAATGATTTTAATTGGTGTATGTGCAAGTTTATTCTACAAGTGTTTGCATGAATTTCCAACCACACTACAGAGACATACTGATAGGATGTTTACATTGTGATCCCCAATGGGAACATTGTTGATGATGTATGTAAAGTGATGTGGATTCATAGTGTAATATAAATGCAAAAAATATTATTCTTAATATTATGTCACAATACCAGGATCTGAGGATCTTCTATTTCGAGGCCAGGGGCTCTCTGATGCCATGTCGCTGCCTGTCTCGCTGTCGTCCTCTTTTCACATTGCAGTGCGGTGTACAAGAGAGCATTAACTGGTTAATAACAAGAAGTATTGAGTGTGTACTAACTGAGGTATAAATGCTCCCCATACCATGTCCAGCAGACATTGTAGGATTATCATATGGATTTTATTATTAGGGTACGGACATACTGCGTGAAGCTCGGACGAGTGCAATGAGTATTTTATCGCATTGCACTCGGACCAATGTTATTTAATCTCTGAGAGCACATTGGCGAGTGTAAGGAGGCTTTTTTCTCATCCAGATTCAGGATGAGAAAAAAGTCGCAACATGCTGCGACAGTATGCGATTCACGCGCGAGACTCGCCAATGCAAGCCTATGGGTCCGACAAAATCAAAGACCGTACACGAACCATCCGAGAGGTTTTTTTTTTTTCACTGATACATAATCATTCTGCAGCTGAGAGCACTGTAAAAACATAGTAACATAGTAACATAGTTTTTAAGGTTGAAGGAAGACTTTAAGGGCCGCTTTACACACACCAACTTCTGTGTCCAACTTCTGAACAGATCTCTGGTTGCAGTGAAATCATGGACACATTGTTCCATTTTGGTTGCTGTGAAATCATGGACACATTGTTAAATTTTGTACACAGCCACAGAGATCTGTTCAGAAGTTGGACACAGAAGTTGGGTGTGTGTAAAGCGGCCCTAACATGTTGATCCAGAGGAAGGCAAAAAGACCCATGTGGCATCACTAAGCTCCACATTGGGGAAAAAAATTCCTTCCTGACTCCAGATATGGCAATCAGACTAGTTCCCTGGAAATGTTCTGGAAATGATTATACAGTAAATAACTGCTGAGAAAAAAACAAGATTGCACGCAGACAGCACACAGATGTGATCTGAGAATCTGAGAGAAATGTTGGACACTCGCATAGCAGTTGGATGCCAAACGGACCAAAAAACCGATGACACTAGTCCGACACTTCTGGATGAGAAACAGACCAATTTTAAGGAGGCGGGAGACTGTGTACCACCATGTCCTCAGCTCCGTGCTGTGCACACTATCTGTGCACAGCACGGAGCTGGGGACATGATGGTACACTGTCTGTGCACAGCTTGGAGCTGGGGACATGGTGGTACACTGTGCACAGCACGGTGCTGGGGACATGGTGGAACATTGTCTGTGCACAGCACAGAGCTGGGGGCATGGTGGTACACTGTCTGTGCACAGCACTGAGCTAGGGACATGGTGGTACACTGTCTGTGCACAGCACGGAGCTGAGTCCATGGTGGTACACTGTCTGTGCACAGCACAGAGCTGGGGACATGGTGGCAAACTGTCTGTGCACAGCACGGAGCTAGGGACATGGTGGTACATTGTCTGTGCACAGCACGGAGCTGAGTACATGGTTGTACACTGTCTGTGCACAGCACAGAGCTGAGGACATGGTGGTATGCTGTCTGTGCACAGCACGGAGCTGGGGACATGGTGATACACTCTCTGTGCACGGCACGGAGCTGAGGACATGGTGGCACACCTTCTATGCACAGCACAGAGCCGAGGACATCCCAGAAGAGACATAATAACCACAGACAGCCAGCGGGAGAACACTGAGGCCAACCGGGAGAACTACAACTCCTAGCATCCAACACACTGCCCAGAAACTATACAGTAACCTCCAGGACATGCAAGAGAACTACAACTCCCAGCATGCCACACTCTGCCAACACAGGAAGGTGGTGGCAGCCGCATGGAGGCAAAGACACCCGGTACAGCCACCATTATCACCACACACAACCTATGTCTATACAGTTTCCGCAACAGTCGCAGCCAGGATACCTATTCCCTGCCTTTCCCTGGACTACCACTTCACAGGGATCAGAGCAGGTGATCACTAATCAGCCTTGCTAGCAACTAAAGAAACACACAAGGGAAACAAGCAGAGAGGAAAGAGATACCCTTAGATTGAGCAAATCCAAGCAGCAAACCAACTGACTCCAGGAAACACTGCTTTGAGCTAGGATGCACCCCAGGAACACATGAACAGCTATCACCAACCTGGGAGTCAAGGGGAATATATAGGCATCTTAAGGTAAGGAATCACCTGGGTCCTAGTGACCTCCATCTTTAACTAAAAGGGGAATGCCTCTTAAAGTGACAGACATTTTCTTAGGATTCTGACTGTTTGGCCAAACTTTGGGACCTTCTACGAGTGGCCTCTACAGTCTCATCCATGCCTCCTAACACACCCGTGACACCCAGTAACCTATTGTCTGGAAGCCTGCATTGCCACTAGTCCTTAAGAGTGGCCTGCAGGCCCTCTTCTGACTAGACCTCTCCGATTGCCTACCTCTACTCTACTATCCTAACTTCTCCCTCCAAGCAGAAGCTGAAACTTGCTGGTTGGGGCCTTTTCAGTTCTCAGCTTTCTGATTGAAGTTTTGAATGTGTTGGATGTTTCAGGCTTCCAGCAAAGGGTGCTCCAATTCTCACCAGACATGATATTACAATCAATGTAAGAGAAATACCACTTGTGGCAACCAAACCGCGGGGGATGCTACATATGCAATAAACAGAAAAGACGATTAAAATAATTCTTTCACAGTGGAGCCAAAAGGGAAGGTCTCTCAGACGTTGTACATATAGGGAGATGCAAAAAGCAGAAAAAGACTATTCGTTTAGTTACACTCAGGAGGGCCTGGAATTGATAGTCACAGAGAACAAGTCCTGAACTTGAAGCAGTGCAATGTAGTTAGAGAAAGTCCACAGCCTTTAGTCTAGAAACACAGTCTAGAAAACTACTGCACAATACAAACTGAGAAGCTGCAAAAGCTAAAAAGCACACAGTGCTTATGTATTACAGGCAGGCAGGTTTGAAGCAAAGTTAGAGACAACTGCACTAGCAGCGAGTTTGCAGTGGAAGTACTGAAACACGTGTGGTAGCAGGAGGTGAAACTATAGACACTGGAACAGCCGGTGCGGATTTGCAAGAGAAGAAACCCTTGAGAAACACAAGAAGCAGGAAGCCAGGAACTCTAACTGAATACTCAAACAGTGCTAGAAGGTAAACTTAGGTTTATAAAGGCAAGGAAGGAGGGTCACATGATCAGGAGCGAAGCATCAGAAGTCATCTTTGAAAAGGGCAAGGATACATAAACGGTCAATAGTAGACCTAGAGCCTTGACATCCCTCCTCTAAGGCTCTTCTAAACCAAGCAACATATTATGGGACATTATTCCTTTCACCTGCACTATATACAGCCCTATCTTGAAGAATATCACTCCTCTCATTAATATACAGTTCCATCTTTTAGTACTTCACTCATCTATATACAGCACCATTTTGCAGTATATCAACCCTCTCACCTATATACCACTCTAACCTGTAGACATCACTCCTCTGAAGCTTACATTACACTCAGTCACAACCTACAGAACATCTCTCCTCTACATCTCCTGTATACTGTGATATATCATGCTCTGTAACAGGGTTACTCATTCGCTTGCTGGTCCTCAAAGTAGACACAGTGTTGGAGTTAAGCTCTGCTCCATCAGAGCTGCACCTTTAAGGCTCTGCTGTCCATCTACTGCTTGGACCTACTCCATGCATGCAGGATCTTCTCAGCATGTCCAGTCCCCTTTCAGAACCTTGCAGCTCTGACCATCTGACCTAGCAAAGAATCACTTGATATTACCTGAGACATACCCATAGCTAGAGTCATGAGACTCATCAGATACACCCAAATCTTCACAGCACACATATTCTAAATGCTACAGGTCTTAGCAAAACATTTATATTCACATTGCAGCAGACCTCCGTCTATGTGATACCTACCGGCCATTCACATCATAGCCGGTCGTCATTCCACAATACATAGACTCATCCTGTAGAATATCCTTTCTCTCATTTATGTGCAAACTCATCCAGCAGAAGACCACTCCTCTCTTCTATATATGTGGCACCCCTGCGAATCCAGTCGCCACAGGGGTACTGCACCCCTGTTATGGTACCTTTTCACGCCGCTACAACAAGGTGGAAACAACCGGGTAGATGAGATAAATGTATCTTGCACCGCCAAATCAACCCGCTGTAGCGGCGTGTGAACACGATTGTTTCCACCCGTCACTTGAGGCACCTGTTTCAGAGCAGAGCTCAAAAACAGGTTGATTTCAAGGCGATGGTTACGGCCTGTATCGGCGTGTAAATACGGTAGGGTAAGGTTTATTCGTCACCTAGATAACTCCCCGGGCGTGACACAGCCTCCGTGAAACAACCCCCCTTCAGCGATCATTGGAGGAAGCTCCTGCGTTATGATTGTTAGTTGCTGCATAGGGCGGCATATTTAAGGAGCTGACCAGTCACACTACACAATTGCTCGAGCGTCATGTTTTAGTCAGCCTCCTGCCCTGGCTGGCCAATCATGATGTTATTGCCTAGTCCTATCAGCGTACGGAATTCTCGTAATCCACAATTGTGGCACGCCTATGTGTTGTCCCTGCTGCCTTTGTTCCGCCCATATTACCTTGTTATAGTGGCGTGTAAATGAGGTAAGGTGAGCTACAGAAGGTAACTTGTGGCACCCGGCGGTGTATCCAGAGATAGATGTAACCTACTGTAGCGCACCTTGTTGCGGCGTGTAAAGGTGGTGCGGGTACCGTTTTCAACCGTTTGTGCGTGCTCGTGCACGTGAAGCACCCGGTTGTTTCCACCATCCTGTAGCGGCGTGTAAAGGTACCATTAGTGTGTAGTATCCCACTCACTGATAAAGGGGGTGTAGATTGGTATCGAGACACCCAGATCACACTAAGAACGATTGTAGTGGGGTTGGGTGGTGAAGGAAATAGTTAGAGGGAGCACTTGGGAGGAGTGAGGTCAGGAAGAACACACATAGATAACATGGGACACGTGACAGAGGGTATAAAAAGAGAGAGAAACATCTAGAACTGAGGAGACGACAGTGATAAAAAGGACAGTTGATAGAGAGAGAGTGACCAGTTGAGGAGAAGTGGAAGAACAGCTGAGGAGAGGCCATTGAACACCAAGATCGAGTTGGAGGGCAGCTAGAGAATGTACGCCTGAGAAGTGTCAAGAGGACTGGAGCAAGTGGGAGCTCATCCTAAGGCCAAACCCTAGAGCAGAGCATCACCCAAGTGGCTTCAGGAGGAAGAGGGGGTCTAAGAGGCACGGGAAGTGAGAAATCCACCTGTGGGACTGTCGAGCCCCAGGATCGGGAGTACTCGGGTATCAGGCTCAGAGGGGTTCACGGAGAGGTCACGGGTGGCGGTGCACGAGCCCGTGGCCTAGGTGACACTTCAAAATGGGTTATGTACAAAGGATAAGAGTTGTTGTCTCGTGACGCCACCTGTAGTACCTGGTGAGGGATCACCAGCGCCGTCACAGTCCTCCAGAGGATGATGGTATTGCGGCAAGGATGGCAAAGCTCCCTACAGGTGGAGCTGGTCCTCTGAGGCAACGTTTTTGTAAGCAAAAAGGTTGACTTTTGGTTAAACAAAGACACGGAGTCAAAGTCACTCTCCCGGGTACTTTACTGTAAACAGTCAGTAGCAGTATACAATGTCCACAGTTCAGCAAGATGTTAAGCAAACAGGTAGCCCTACGGGTGGCTGCAAGTGGATGCCAGGTGGTCTGGAGGTACCCGTGGTATGCCTTCGTTGACGAACCCATGTCCTTTCTTCCCCACCTAGGATTAGTCCAGACCCATTTAGTCCTTGAAGGTCTCCCCCTCCCTCGCAGTGAAGAAGCAGGTGGACCGCTCCGTGTAGCAGGGTGCTGCAGCCGATGAACAGACCGCAGCAGCCGGTTGACGACCTTAGAGCTGGACTCTGGCCGTGTCCTCAGTTCCAGCGTTCCCATGGTGGACTGGGGAAGCTCCCTGGAGTATGGTCGCTCCACACTGGGGTTCCCCCTTTCTCTCTCGGGCCCAGACTCACGCGTCAGGAACCCACTCTCAGGATCTCTTCAGGATCCCCTTTCATCTTTCCTCAGGATCAGCCTGGAGCTGTCCTGTTACATCTCCCGACTCGCTCCACACTCCTCCTCGTCTCTGACTCTAACTCCGTCTCTCTTCTACTCCCCCTAGAAGTGACTATATTCCATCCCAGGAGTAACCTCCCATCACTATTCTAGTGTGGGAGTGCAGAAATGTGTCCCACCCACCAGCAGTTGGGGAAAATTACACTGCTTTTATGAGTGTAATACTTCGGTGTGGCGCCACATACCCCCCTGATGAAACATACTCGTCCTCGAGTATAGGTATCTGTTAAACCGGGGAGTGAAAGAAAATATTTTTATATTCGGTAACAATATCAACGGGTAAACTATACAGTTGTGGCCAAAAGTACTGACACCCCTGCAATTCTGTCAGATAATACTCAGTTTCTTCCTGAAAATGATTGCAATCACAAATTCTTTGCTATTATTATCTTCATTTAATTTGTCTTCAATGAAAAAAACACAAAAGAGAATGAAGCAAAGAGGAAAACATTGATCATTTCACACAAAACCCCAAAAATGGGCCAGACAAAAGTATTGGCACCCTCAGCCTAATACTTGGTTGCACAACCTTTAGCCAAAATAACTGCGATCAACCACTTCCGGTAACCATCAATGAGTTTCTTACAATGCTCTGCTGGAATTTTAGACCATTCTTCTTTGGCAAACTGCTCCAGGTCCCTGATATTTGAAGGGTGCCTTCTCCAAACTGCCATTTTTAGATCTCATTGCTGGCCACCTTAGAAATATCCAGTGCTTTCTCTCAAACCATTTTCTAATGCTTTTTGAAGTGTGTTTTGAGTCATTGTCCTGCTGGAAGACCCATGACCTCTGAAGGAGGCCCAGCTTTCTCACACTGGGCCCTACATTATGCTGCAAAATTTGTTGGTAGTCTTCAGACTTCATAATACCATGCACACGGTCAAGCAGTCCAGTGCCAAAGGCAGCAAAGCAACCCCAAAACATCAGGAAACCTCCGCCATGTTTGATTGTAGGGACCGTGTTCTTTTCTTTGAATGCCTCTTTTTTTCTCCTGTAAACTCTATGTTGATGCCTTTTCCCAAAAAGCTCTACTTTTGTCTCATCTGAACAGAGAACATTCTTCCAAAATGTTTTAGGCTTTCTCAGGTAAGTTTTGGCAAACTCCAGCCTGGCTTTTTTATATCTCGGGTTAAGAAGTGGGGTCTTCCTGGGTATCCTACCATACAGTCCCTTTTCATTCAGACGCCGATGCATAGTATGGGTTGACACTGTTGTACCCTCGGACTGCAGGGCAGCTTGAACTTGTTTGGATGTTAGTCGAGGTTCTTTATCCACCATCTGCACAATCTTGCGTTGAAATCTCTCATCAATTTTTCTTTTCCGTCCCCATCTAGGGAGGTTAGCCACAGTGCCATGGGCTTTAAACTTCTTGATGACACTGCGCACGGTAGACACAGGAATATTCAGGTCTTTGGAGATGGACTTGTAGCCTTGAGATTACTCATGCTTCCTCACAATTTGGTTTCTCAAGTCCTCAGACAGTTCTTTGGTATTCTTTCTTTTCTCCATGCTCAATGTGGTACACACAAGGACACAGGACAGAGGTTGAGTCAACTTTAATCCATGTCAACTGGCTGCAAGTGTGATTTAGTTATTGCCAACACCTGTTAGGTGCCACAGTACCAATACTTTTGTCCACCCCCTTTGTTATGTTTGTTGTGGAATTATATCCAATTTGGCTTTAGGACAATTATTTTAGTGTTTTTTCACTGAAGACAAATTAAATGAAGATAATAATACTAAAGAATTTGTGATTGCAATCATTTTCAGGAAGAAACTGAGTATTATCTGACAGAATTGCAGGGATGTCAATACTTTTGTCCACAACTGTATATGTCACACATCATCAACTCAAAATGAATTAAGAGATCTGCACAAAAGTCTATGACTTTTACTCTTCATCAAAGTTCAAGACAAATAGGGACACTGTTCATAATACAGGGAAATGTAGCTGGAAAAAGGGGCTATTCACAGTCATAGTCTCTACAATGGGAGTCTATTCTTGCCTTTCATATGAAACCTGCTCACCTTGGTACAAGTCACCATCCAGGTGTCCACGCCGCAGGTACGATTCAATATCACGTCTGGCAAAAAAGATGTCTTCTAGTAGTCCGGGTTCACGGATGAATCAGCATCCTTCTTCTTGGTAGAAGGAAACTACTGTTCCTTGGCGGCGCAACTCCAATGGAAGCGGGGGCTGTGCTCTTGCTTCATCACGAAGTTGCCGGGTTGCCTGTTCTTTCTGGAACCACTGTTCTCTCCTTCTTTGTCTTGTCTGTTGGTCTCGCTGGTCTCGCTGGATCAGGGACGACTGGTACTCTGGTGGTGGTGAGTTGCCGGTTGGGACTCTTGGCGACACTCTGGTCTCTGCCGTTCCCACAGTTATGGAGATGCCCTGCCGATGCTGCTGCCACTATGCGGCCTCCAGGGTGCTCCCTCCTGAGGTTCCTTCAATGTCCTCCGGCTCCTTGAAGTCTGTCTCATCTCCCTCTTTTTCAGCTTCCACAACCACGTCTGGTTCTGCTGGTGACAGGCGCGCTGGCTCCAGCTGGAGATAGCTGCAGGTACGGGAAGGTGGTTCTACAGGGATTCTGGTCTGGGTCGCTGCGTCCCGGGTTTCGAACGGGTGGTGGTACGGGTGGCAAAGAGGCACGGTACTCCACTACCGCTTGCGCTGCCACGGCTGTCTCTCTAACTTCTGGTCCTCTCCCATTATCATCAGCTCGCAGGCCCAATCAGCGCTCCACTGCCAGCACACCCACTCCAAGGCTTCCTCCATGTCCTGGCGGAGCCGTCCGAAAGCATCTCTCCAATAGTCGGCATCCCCTTCTAGTGTTAAAAGGGATGCCCCTGCCGGGTCTCCTCATGCGGCTCTGGCCTGCTCTTCGACCTCACGCACAATGTCTCTCCAACGGGGTGCCGCCATGCAGCCAGGTACAAAGGATCCTTGCTTGTTCTGTCCTTTTCTTCCGGTTTGTATCTTTATCGGCAGCCACTCCCGGAGCACTTCCTGATTGATTAATGGCAATCAGGGCTGACACACTTTTTCACGCCTCCATCCTGGCCCTCCTTATTCTAGGAGTTGAGGCACACCCCCGGGCCTGCACATGGTGTCTAATACATGGCTACGGCGCCATCTTGGGTCCTCCTGCATTGATGGCGGGAACCCATTTTTGGCACCAAACAAAGACGGGAAAAGTTCGTTTTCAACACAGTTCAAAAGTCCAAGGCCTACAGCACCCGGTAACACCGGGCACGGGATCCTGTTCATGACACCAGAAATTATGTCGATCCCCAGGCCCGGGGGTACT
This sequence comes from Allobates femoralis, assembly GCA_033576535.1. Classification (NCBI taxonomy): domain Eukaryota; kingdom Metazoa; phylum Chordata; class Amphibia; order Anura; family Aromobatidae; genus Allobates; species Allobates femoralis. The sequence goes on along the minus strand of JARQOC010000003.1, from coordinate 110,742,333 downwards.
CGGGTATCAGGCTCAGAGGGGTTCACGGGGATGTCACGGGTGGTGGTGCCTGAGCCCGTGGCCTGGGTGACACTTCAAAAAGGGGTTATGTACAAGGGATAAGAGTTGTTGTCTCGTGACGCCACCTGTAGTACCTGGTGAGGGATCACCAGCACCGCCACAGTCCTCTGGAGGATGATGGTATTGCGGCAAGGATGGCAAAGCTCCCTACAGGTGGAGCTGGTCCTCCGGGGCAGCGTTCCTGTAAGAAAAAAGGTTGAATTTTGGTAGCACAAAGACATGGAGGCAAAGTCACTCTCCCAGGTACTTTACTGTAAACAGTCAGCAGCAGTATACAATGTCCACAGTTCAGCAAGTTCAGGAACCCTCTCTCAGGATCCCCTCAGGATCCCCGTTCATCTTTCCTCTGGATCAGCCTGGAGCTGTTCTGTTAGACCTCTCGACTCGCTCCACACTCCTCCTTGACTATGACTGTAACTCCGTCTCTCTTCTACTCCCCCTAGAGGTGACTATATCTCCCGCCCAGGAGTAACCTCCCACCACTATTCTAGTGTGGGAGTGCAGGAATGTGTCCCACCCACCAGCCCAGCATCAACTTGCAGTTGGGGAAAATTACACTGCTTTTATGAGTGTAATACCCCGTTGTGACGCCTGACCATCGAGGGCACCACAGGACTTGTATCCATTGTCAGGTGCAGGCAAGAAGAGGGACTAGGCCGCAAGAGGCACCAGGAACCCAAAAGACTCGTGGAGAAGACCAGGCTCAGCTAGCAACCCGGATCCTGTGGCACTTTCAAGGTGACAAAGTCAACAACCATGCACATCTGCTGAAAAGGTGGTAACCATAAGTCTAATGGAAGACACTGCAGGGAACTCCTAAGGAAAGCCCAGAGTCACTGACTCAGAGCTCTATGTGGCGAGGTGCAAGGCAGAACGGGAGAGGCAAGTGCTGTGTGAGATGACCTGGAAATCAGTGCAATCAGTATAATAAAAGTAAATGTCCCAGAGAGGGACTGAGTTAAAAAGTACAAAATAATTGTTAAAATATTTTTTTAAATTGACAAAATAAAGAGCAATGATATACCAATGAATATGCTCTTTATTTTGTATCTTAAAAATAAATAAACCAAAAAAGTACTGTGAAGCATGCCGACACTATGGCACGTGGCCGACATGACTCATATGGGCCCTGAACTGTGCACACAGGGGTTAACAGCAGTTGGACCTGTGTGTGTGAATGAGTGCTGTTCTAGACCTGACCAGTACACAGTGGGTTAAAGGGTTTGAAGAGACTATTGAGCGGGAGCCGAGAGAGCAGTGTGTGCTAATGGCTGACAGTTCCCAGGTGTGGGTGTGTCAGGTGGGCTTGGCAAGCAAGATAATAGCTGCCTAGGCCTGTGTTTGGAGAGGAGAGACCAGACATGATCCTCTGAGGGAGAGGACTTGTGTCAGAGGAGTCCCGTGCCCTTTGGGGGATGAGGCAGGGCGCCTGGCTCTCCCTGCCAGAGATGCTGGTCCCTCTGAGCCATATGAAGGCTTGGGCCAGACCGAGAGGTTAGTAGAGCACCTGAGTGTATCGGGGTCCTGGCTGAGGGGGCTCACTCTGACCATGTTGGTGAGGCTGCCGTCTGGGATCTCTGCCTGTGTTGGTGGGGCTCGGAGGCAGCCGGGCATCATGGGCAGGGTGAGGAGACCTTGGGGAATGCTTTGACTGAACCTGGTCTGATCCTGAGAAGGCTGCAGTCCTGCAAGACTGTGGATGTGTGTGAGTGGGCCCTATGATGGGTTGGAGCCCACAGAGGCCAGGCGGCTGTGACCGCCATTGGGACCGACTGTCAGGTCGTGAGAGTTCCGTTGACCTCGTGTGAGGTGTGTGGAGGCTGTATGCAGTGTAGCAGCCTGTATGAAACTGGGATGGCCTCTGTAAGCCGTATGGAATACATGTGTGTGTGCCATGTGAGAGACTGAGGATGTCTCGAGGGCACAGTGGACTGTATGCTGAGTAGCATATGAGAGACTGGAGATGTCTCGAATGACAGGCTGGCATAGCTGCCATTAGAACCAGACTGGGTCTGTAAGGGTCAGTATGGGACGTCTTAAGGTTCTGGGGATCATATGCAATGTAAATGATGCCAGGCGAGCATAGCTGTCATTTAGAACAGTCTGTGATGTCTATGTGATTATGTATAGTATAAGAGTAAGAAGTAGCTAAAGGCCAAGCGGCCGTAACAACCATAGCAGCTGTCATTAGTGCTCCTTCTATGGCGAGGTGGTTACTACTCCTAGTTAATATGTGATATTATGTTACTATGTGACTAGCGTTTTATGTATACCATGTTTGTGATCATGTAAATATATGAGTACTACGCGGTTTATGATAAAAAAAAAAAATTAAACTGCTGTCTATGTTACGTTACTAATGGTTGTTTGTGTGACATATGCTGCCAAGCGAACCCCCTAGGCATGCGCTACCTCACAGTACTCATATTTAGTATCACCAAGTCCAGAATGATCCGATCTATAAAACTGTCATACTAGTTATCCCCTCCAGGGAACACCATAATTAAAACAAAACATGGCAAAAAAAAAGCCTTTTTATTATACTGTCAAAAAAGGTGAAATAAAATGAAATAAAATTTGCATGTAAATGATAATGGTATTGGTGAACACGTCTGCCCTTTAAATCCAGCTCTCCAGTGATTTCTATGCCCCAGCCTCGGCCTCTCCAGTGAGGTACAGCACATCTCATTCAAAGAGTTTTCTGTATTTTCATGACTATGAAAATTGTAGATTCACACTAAAGGCATCAAAACTATGAATGAACACATGTGGAATTATATACTTAACAAAAAAGTGTGAAACAACTAAAAATATGTCTTATATTCTAGGTTCTTCAAAGTAGCCACCTTTTGCTTTGATTACTGCTTTGCACATTCTTGGCATTCTCTTGATGAGCTTCAAGAGGTAGTCACCGGAAATGGTCTTCACTTCACAGGTGTGCCCTGTCAGGTTTAATAAGTGGGATTTCTTGCCTTATAAATGGGGTTGGGACCATCAGTTGTGTTGTGCAGAAGTCTGGTGGATACACAGCTGATAGTCCTACTGAATAGACTGTTAGAATTTGTATTATAGCAAGAAAAAAGCAGCTAAGTAAAGAAAAACGAGTGGCCATCATTACTTTAAGAAATGAAGGTCAGTCAGTCCGAAAAATTGGGAAAACTTTGAAAGTGTCCCCTAGTGCAGTTGCAAAAACCATCAAGCACTACAAAGAAACTGGCTCACATGAGGACCGTCCCAGAAAAGGAAGATCAAGAGTCACCTCTGCTGTGGAAGATAAGTTCATCCGAGTCACCAGCCTCAAAAATTGCAGGTTAACAGCAGCTCAGATTAGAGACCAGGTCAATGCCACACAGAGTTCAAGCAGCAGACACATCTCTACAACAACTGGTAAGAGGAGACTTTGTGTAGCAGGCCTTCATGGTAAAATAGCTGCTAGGAAACCACTGCTAAGGACAGGCAACAAGCAGGAGAGACTTGTTTGGGCTAAAGAATACAAGGAATGGACATTGGACCAGTGGAAATCTGTGCTTTGGTCTGATGTGTCCAAATTTGAGATCTTTGGTGCGACGCAGAAGAGGTAAACATATGGACTCTACATGCCTGGTTCTCACCGTGAAGCATGGAGGAGGAGGTGTGATGGTGTGGGGGTACTTTGCTGGTGACACTGTTGGGGATTTATTCAAAATTGAAGGAATACTGAACCAGCATGGCTACCACAGCATCTTGCAGCGGCATGCTATTCCATCCGGATTGTGTAATGTTGGACCAACATTTATTTTTCAACAGGACAATGACCCCAAACACACCTCCAGGCTGTGTAAGGACTATTTGACCAAGAAGGAGAGTGATGGGGTGCTACGCCAGGTGACCTGGCCTCCACAATCACCAGATCTGAACCTAATCAAGATGGTCTGTGTCTGAAAGCAAAAGGACCAACAAGTGCTAAGCATGTTCGGGACATCCTTCAAGACTGTTGAAAGACCATTTCTGGTGCCTATCTCTTGAAGCTCATTAAGAGAATGCCAAGAGTGTGCAAACCAGTATTCACAGCAAAAGGTGGCTACTTTGAAGAACCTAGAATATAAGACATATTTTCAGTTGTTTCACACTTTTTTGTTAAGTATATAATTCCACATGTGTTAATTCATAGTTTTGATGCCTTCAGTGTAAATCTACAATTTTCATAGTCATGAAAATAAAGAAAACTCTTTGATTGAGAAGGTGTGTCCAAACTTTTGGTCTGTACTGTATATGCTCCCATCCTCTCCTGTGATGTTTAGGGCTCTAGCAAACCTGGAAAAGCAGTTCAGAAGCAACATGACCAACAGGGACGTAACTACAACAGGTGCAGGGGTTGCGATTGCACCCGGGCAAGTCAATTTGGCCTATGGAAAAAGACTATTGCTGTTGAAGATTTGTAATAATTGGGGGCCCCGTTGGAGCTTTCGCATCAGGGCCCATGAACTTCAAGTTACGCCACTGATGACCAATATCACAAACGCCAAAGAGAAGCAGCTCCAGCCACCACAGTAGAGGGGAGTTGATTGTTTAACCAAATATAGCGGGTCATTTTCAAGTTGGTAATTTTGTACGGCCCCCGAAGGATTGTAGAAATTTCCAAATGGCCCTCGGCAGAAAAATGGTTTCCTGCCCCTGGTATAGAGTCTTAATAACACACTGCACAAGTGCTGAATGGTTACAGTGTTACATATCATTGCCTTTATATCTAAACTTCTTTTGTACCATATACCTGTCTGCTGAATCAGCTAGCCGATCAATTATGTTGCGATGTGTTTTGTGTTTTTATATCCTCACTTTAAAATGCTTACTGCTTCTATTACTGCTTACAATAATAACAATTAACTTTTAATTATACTAAGAATAGCAGACATTTTCTTGCAAGTTATGACCACAGTGCACTCTAATGGTACCTTTACACGCCGCGACGGCAGGCCGGATACATCGCGCTACAAGCTACAATTGTAGCTTGTAGCGTCCATATCGCCTGTAGTAGCGGCGTCTGAAGAGGCGACGCTACAGCCGGCGACAGATACATCTGTTTATGGGCTCTGCTCATAAACTTAAGGCAACATCGCCGATTGTAGCGAGCTGTATCGGTGTGTAAAGAAGCAACGGAAGGCAACTCTGGACACCCGGCGATGTGGCTGCCATGTATCTAAGGCGTGACACAGTCGCCATGTTACCGCGCCCCATCTGCGATCATTGGAGGTCGCTCCTGCTTTATGATTGGTAGTCGCAGCATAGGGCGGGATATTTAAGGAGCTGACCAGTCACACTACACAATTACTCGAGCGTGCTGTATTAACCAGCCTCCTGCGATGCCTGGCCAATCCTGATGATATTGCGCTGTCCTATCATCATACGGACGGCTCGTAATCCAAGATTGTTGCACGCCTATGTGCTGTCCCTGCTGCACCGGGTCCGCCCATAGTAGCTTGTTGGAGCGGTGTGTAAACATGGTACGCTACGCTACAGCTGGCTACTTGAGACACCCGGCGATGTAGCTAGCTATAGATGTAGCGTGGCGTAGCGCACCTTGTCGCGGCGTGTAAAGAGGGTGCGTTGACCGTTTGTAGCCGTTTGAGCGTGCTCGTGCACGCGAAGTAGCGCGATGTATCCAGCCTGCCGTCGCGGCGTGTAAAGGTACCATAAGGGATTAAGCAAATGTCTTCATATTCTCCCGTACATTATACCATTCACCTATCAATCTGTTACTTTATTTTATGGCTCTTAATGACTCTTTTTACTATGTAAACTGTTTATGAAAGAGCTACTATCAGCCACTCAGGCTGCTTTGTATTGTGGGTTAGAAGGGCAGGTTATGTAGGGTAATAAGCTATTGTACATCTATATGACTAAATCCCCAATACTCTTTGATCACATATTTTGGACTTTAACAGAACTGGCCAATGGAGTAGCCATATAACAACGTACATATGTTGTTATACATACGTATAACAACAAGAATACCTCTGAACAGCACATATTCTCTGCTATAGGACAAAACTGCAGATCACCAGCTTTTGCTCAATTTAAACTCTCATTATGCTCTGACAGCAGAATAATATCTGGTAGAAAAGACTGAACTTTCTTAAATTCAAAAGACTTAGGCTAGGGTCACACTAAAATATAGGATTGCGTTCACCGCATCCAGATCCGCCGTCTCCTGCACGCTCCCGGTGTCCTCGCGCTGTCTGCAGAGGTCTTCTACTTCTGTACAGGACCTGCAGTGATGTCTCAGTCACGTGACCGCAGGTTACCATTAACCTGCGGTCACGTGACTGTGACATCACAGCAGGTCCTGTACAGAAGTAGATGACCTCTGCAGACAGCGCGAGGACACCGGGAGCCTGCGGGAGATGGCGGGAGACGGCGGGGCCTCGGGTTTAGGTGAGCATATACTTTTTTTTTTTTCAGCACGGAGGCTACGATTTTATGCCGGAATCGGATGCCTATTTGGCATTCGATTCCAGGCATCAGAAGGGAGCTGATTGGCTCCCTTCAAAATCGTAGTGTGAAGGTAGTCTTAGTCCAAACTGAATAGAACTAACTAGAAACTAAATGGCTAAACTCAAAGGAAACAAAAACCTCCTGTGGTGCGACAGTAATAGCCTTAATTACAGAACAAAAGACGGTGATTAGAGGATAGACATTATGCAGGGAAGGGAGGGGGTGCTGAGACTCGGTTTTACCGAGTCTCAGCACCCCCTCCCTTCCCTGCATAATGTCTATGTTGTAAATCGCATGGAATAAAGGATATGAAGATTGCTCCTTTGTGGTGAGTGCCGTGTTTCTTATCTCTATGCCGTACAGACTATGTTATGTTAACACGCACACGTGCACCGCCACTACTTGGAGCCGCACACTTTGTGGGTTAAGTGTAGCGAGTTACAGATTGACTGTGCCCGAGCTCCTCTACCCTTCAGGTGATTAGAGGATGTTAGCTAAAATCCTTCAGGTCATTTGACCCATCTCTGGGTTCCAAAGGTAGAAATGTTAAATGACCCCTCTCTGGGACTTATAGTGTTAAATCGGACAAGTTAGACATGTGTGTAAAAACAGACATGCATAGTGAAATGTCTACATTTTTTCAAAAACACATTTAGCCCCCCTCCTAAAAGTAATAAAATAAATACTAGGTAGGTACATGACTAAAAAGCCAGCATTTCCAACAGGGCACTATACTATTGTGCTACATCTGGATGTAAAATAAGATTTTTATTAACAGATGTGCAAAATAAAAACAAAATGGTTTGTAACACACTTTATGCAGTAGTCGCAGTCAAATGTCTGGATTTTGGTGAATTGTTTTGTATGTTAAAAAAAAACAATTATTCCACCTTTGGAAGAACGATTGCACAAAAAAATGCAAAAATCCTGTACGGTCACTTGTAACAAGCAAGCACAACATCTCTTACTGACACTAGTATTAGATTTGTATTTTCTGTAAAAATATTGTGCTGTCTTGCTTCTGCTTTTCACTACATAAGGAATGAAAAAAATCTGTAATTGAAATGCAGCAGGACAGGTGCCAGCTATACCATATCACTGATCAATCACAATGAAGTTGGCATGCTACTGGCACCTCTCATATCTTTCTCCCCCATTAGTTAAATCAATGTATTATTCTCAGTCTACTACTACTTTCATCTTCTTCACTGTTGCAGCTGTAAAGCATACCGTATTACTGTCTCGCGTATTTGTCCAATGTTTTAGGACTTTCTCATCCTATTGCTGTGATGTGAGCTTTGACTATCTCTTAGGCTAGCTTCACACCACATTTTCTGGCTGTCAGGGTGGACCCTGTTTTTTGCAGGATCCACCGGACAAAACCTGTCCGGACAGGATGTGCACAGTGTATCCAAATATGGTCCAGGATCCTGTTTCTTACAGGATTCGTTTTCTGCTGTTGTCCATGGTGCTGAAGTCTGCTTGTGTCTGCTCTGCAGCTGTCCTAGGTGCAGAATTCACAGCCTGTGCATGCAATACTGCTGTCCATGGTGCTGAAATTTGGACGGCAGAATTTCTGAGCATGCTCAGTGCAAAAAATCAGATCCGGACGTGATCCGATTTTTTTCACGGACCTGACGCACATAGACTCCCATGTTATAGGCGCCGGATCACCTCAGATTCGGGACTGTCTGATTTCTTCACTGTAGCCCAAAACAACTGCAGTCTCCGATTTTGTGCATGGTGAAAAACTGTACAAAATCGGATCAGGAACAGAAAACACAAAACCTGATGGCCAAATATGACTAATCCGGCACCATAGGGATACATGGGAGGCAAAACCGGATCAGGTTCTGTCAGGTTCAAAGAACCTGCTCCCAAAAACCGTGGTGTGAAGCTAGCCTTACAATTAAATGATTACTATGGCCCCTGCTTAAGCTTTTATACTGGCTATGATAGTTCCTTCTGATTGGTTGTGCTATACCATGTGAAGTAGTAACTGCAGGGCATTATATAGAGACTCACACATTCATACCTGTGGTCATGTCAGCCTTCTGTGGCTGATGTAATCTTTTGCAACGTGTAAGTGGAGGTATTTTTTGACGATTCACACAAGTCAAACTTAACATTTTTTAAATTCACAGCAATCTGTGAATTTCACAAAGTATGACTTGAATTTAATTTGCATCAAATCGATTGAATCATCTCTACTATCGGTGCTTATTGAAAGTTACAGTTTTTCAATAGCAAGAGATCCACTACATTGTGGATTGATTACTGTGATAGGTTAACAATTACTTTATCATGGTCCCCAAAAATATTAAAGGGGTAAGGCTGGCTTCACACCACGGTGTGATCCGGTCTGGGGCTGTCCAGGATGACCCTGACAGCCCCGGACCGGATCAGCACACAGAACCGGAGGGCCAAATGTGCCCTCCGGTCCTGTGTGCAGCCGGATGCTGCTAACTGCAGCCGCAGCTGCTGATTTTTCAAGACCGTGGCTAGCATGGAGCTAGCCGCGGTCCTGAAACAACAGCTGTGTGCAGCTGCCAGTGTCCAGTTCCCGGATCCTCCCGATCCGGGGCAATCCGGCCCCATAGGCTCCCATGTTGGGGAGCACCGGATTGCCCCGACTCCGGGAGAATCCGGGATCCAGCAAATTGGGGAGATTTTTTCCCCAGACAAAAAAATTACGCAAGCATCATTTTTGTGTCCGGAGAGAATAATCCGTATTCTCCCGGATTGTCCCGGAGTGATGAAACAGGATGGCAGAGAGCTGCCATCCGGCTCCATGCGGCCCCATAGGCTACTATGGGGCCAAAAAGCGGTCCGGGGCTGCCTGGTTAACACCGGACAGCCCCGGACCGGATCACACCGTGGTGTGAAGCCAGCCTAATACGGCTCTGCTCAATTCTGTATCTGGAGTTGAGCACATCCAGTCACCCCAAGTCTACTGAAATCTGTTGACTAGTGTGCACAAGAGTTAATATTATGCACTTGTTAAATATGCACATGTGAATCAATAAACATCTGTAGATATGATGTCACCAGCACCACTCAGGTTCTGAGGATTTTGTAAGGTGTACGGGTCAAAGTGTAGGTCCTAGGAAACAAAGCAGAGGGATGAACTCCACCAGGACGCTTCAAGGTAAAGACAATTCACGGTTTAAGGCTGCATTAATGGGAATGAAGATCCCTGATCCAAGCCATATCAAGAGCGAGTAGCACTGACCGGTCAGTTGCGGGGCGCCGTGAGGTAGTGCCTGACTCCTATCTACACGTATGTGAGATCCTTTATCCAATAATATAAATGACTCATTTTTTACTCCACAACAAGTGTTCAAATTGGACTGGCAACTTTCTCAATTGTAAAAATGCATAGTTGGTGTGTTGGGTCAGTCTTCTACATTCAGTTATGTGGCTTTTTTTTGTCTTGCCTTCTTCCTACCTTTCTTTGGTCTGTTTAGAAGAGTTGAAGTGATGTCTGGCAGCTCTGTGATAATGGGAGGGTGGGTGGTTTGCAAGTTGAGGTTGTTCAGTGATGAAGGGATGATGATGGTTATCAAGTAATTTTGCTAGGTCCAAGACTGTAAAAGGGTGGTAAACCGCATGCCAATGTTAAAGCTGGCTTACTAATATTTAGGAAGAAAATATATCTATATATTTAACGAATAACTATATATATATCATACTAAAATATTTCTGTTACTTTGCCCTTTCTGGTGTGCCCCACATATGTGTAGACTCATGACACTTTCTTACAATAATCTACTTATATAATCCGCAGTTGGGATTTCGGGCGTTGTCGCCGAATCCCAACATGCTTTGCGGGACTGCGAGTGATGACGCGCAGCGTCATCACGAGCCGCAGACCCGCACTACACTTGAAAAAAAAAAAAAAATATGCTCACCTCTCCCCGAGCCCCCGCCGTCTCCCTCCAGGCTTCCTCCAGGATTCCGGTCGCTGCCGGTGGCTGCCGCAGGCTCCGAGTGTCTGCAGACCTCTTCTACTGCACTCCAGGACCTGTGGTGATGTCACAGTCACGTGACACCAGCTTACTCCACGCTAACCTGGTGTCACGTGACTGTGACATCACCACAGGTCCTGAACTCCACTAGGACAGTGCGATCCCTCAGGCACAAGTGACAACAGCCAGGGGGAGCGCCAGGAGAAAACCGGCCGCCGCCACCATCACCCGATGCCTTCCTCAATGACTCGGCCCGCCGCGGCCGCCGCCACCATCACCCGACGCCTTCCTCAATGACGCAGCCCGCCGCAGCGGATCACGGTAGGATGGCGCCGCCGCCGCACTAGCATTGTATCCTGCACGCCCCCCCATGCCCTGCAGACTCATAACAACCCGCTCCTCCACCCTCCGCTCCTCAAGTAAGGTTACAGGTGCGCCGGCCCGCACCTCTGCCCCCACATCTGCCCCTGCTTTACCCACACTCAACCACACTCCTCACTCCTCTTAACCCCCTATCTCCTCACTCACCCACACTGCCCCTCCTCACTCCTCTTACCCCCCCACTATCTCCTCACTCCCCACACTATGCCCTCAGTCCCCACACTGCCCCTGCTCACTCCTCTTACCCCCCCCCCATGCCCTCACTCCCCACACTGCCCCTGTTCACTCCTCTTACCCCCCCTATCTCCTCACTCCCCACACTATGCCCTCAGTCCCCACACTGCCCCTGCTCACTCCTCTTACCCCCCCTATCTCCTCACTCCCCACACTGCCCCTGCTCACTCCTCTTACCCCCCCTATCTCCTCACTCCCCACACTGCCCCTGCTTCCCCCCCCCAATCACCCACACTGCCCCTGCTCATGCCCCCACTCTGTACCTGCTTACCCCTCTTACCTCCCCCACATGCCCCCACTCACCCACACCTCACTCACTCTGCTACCCACAGCTCCGCCTCTGGACTCTGCTACCCACAGCGCCGCCTCTGGACTCTGCTACCCACAGCGCCGCCTCTGGACTCTGCTACCCACAGCGCCGCCTCTGGACTCTGCTGCCCACAGCGCCGCCTCTGGACTCTGCTGCCCACAGCGCCGCCTCTGGACTCTGCTGCCCACAGCGCCGCCTCTGGACTCTGCTGCCCACAGCGCCGCCTCTGGACTCTGCTGCCCACAGCGCCGCCTCTGGACTCTGCTGCCCACAGCGCCGCCTCTGGACTCTGCTGCCCACAGCGCCGCCTCTGGACTCTGCTGCCCACAGCGCCGCCTCTGGACTCTGCTGCCCACAGCGCCGCCTCTGGACTCTGCTGCCCACAGCGCCGCCTCTGGACTCTGCTGCCCACAGCGCCGCCTCTGGACTCTGCTGCCCACAGCGCCGCCTCTGGACTCTGCTGCCCACAGCGCCGCCTCTGGACTCTGCTGCCCACAGCGCCGCCTCTGGACTCTGCTGCCCACAGCGCCGCCTCTGGACTCTGCTGCCCACAGCGCCGCCTCTGGACTCTGCTGCCCACAGCGCCGCCTCTGGACTCTGCTGCCCACAGCGCCGCCTCTGGACTCTGCTGACCACAGCGCCGCCTCTGGACTCTGCTGACCACAGCGCCGCCTCTGGACTCTGCTGACCACAGCGCCGCCTCTGGACTCTGCTGCCCACAGCGCCGCCTCTGGACTCTGCTGCCCACAGCGCCGCCTCTGGACTCTTCTGCCCACAGCGCCGCCTCTGGACTCTGCTGCCCACAGCGCCGCCTCTGGACTCTGCTGCCCACAGCGCCGCCTCTGGACTCTGCTGCCCACAGCGCCGCCTCTGGACTCTGCTGCCCACAGCGCCGCCTCTGGACTCTGCTGCCCACAGCGCCGCCTCTGGACTCTTCTGCCCACAGCGCCGCCTCTGGACTCTGCTGCCCACAGCGCCGCCTCTGGACTCTGCTGCCCACAGAGCCGCCTCTATACTCTGCTACCCACAGCGCCGCCTCTATACTCTGCTACCCACACAGCCGCCTCTATACTCTGCTACCCACTGACCCACCTGTATACACACAATTCATTTCACCGCGCTACCGATGCAATTGCATCGGGCCTTTTTACTAGTAAAGTATAACAAGTTATTCGCTGACAAGACTACTCTTAAATCAAAATATAATGTTAGCATGTCAGTACATATATGAATCAATATGAAATCCATACACTAAATTATACACAGTTACAATACAATAAAACACCAGTAAAATGCCTTCACCCTTCAAATTATTAAGACACGCACACACAGGGCCGGCTCCAGGTGTGGGCCCCGGGCGAAAAAGTCTCAATGGGCCCCCTTTAGCACATACTGCTGTATATATATATATATTTTATATACAGTGCCTACAAGTAGTCTTCAACCCCCTGCAGATTTAGCTGGTTGACACATGCGGAATTAACTTGGCATTGTGACATTTGGACTGTAGATCAGCCTGTAAGTGGGAAATGCACTGCAGCCAAAAAGATTTTTTTATTTTTTTTTATTTTTTTTTAAAGCGTTAAAAGTTAATTCAGAGGGTCATTTATTATTCAACCCCTCAAACCACCAGCATTCTGTTTGGCCCCCCTAAAGTATTAAGAAGTAGTTCAGGCACAAAGAACAATGAGTTTCACATGTGTGGATTAATTATCGAGATCTTTGGTGCCAACCACACACGTGACGTTTGGAGACTGGATGGCACTGCATACGACCCCAAGAATACCATCCCTACAGTCAAGCATGGTGGTGGCAGCATCATGCTGTGGGGCTGTTTCTCAGCCAAGGGGCCTGGCCATCTGGTCCGCATCCATGGGAAGATGGATAGCACGGCCTACCTGGAGATTTTGGCCAAGAACCTCCGCTCCTCCATCAAGGATCTTAAGATGGGTTCCAACAAGACAACGACCCAAAGCACACAGCCAAGAAAACCAAGGCCTGGTTCAAGAGGGAAAAAATCAAGGTGATGGAGTGGCCTAGTCAGTCTCCTGACCTTAACCCAATTGAAAACTTGTGGAAGGAGCTCAAGATTAAAGTTTACATGAGACACCCAAAGAACCTAGATAACTTGGAGAAGATCTGCATGGAGGAGTGGGCCAAGATAACTCCAGAGACCTGTGCCGGCCTGATCAGGTCTTATAAAAGACGATTATTAGCTGTAATTGCAAACAAGGGTTATTCCACAAAATATTAAACCTAGGGGTTGAATAATAATTGACCCACACTTTTATGTTTAAAATTTATTAAAATTTAACTGAGCAACATAACTTTTTGGTTTGTAAGATTTATGCTTCTGTTAATAAATCCTACTCTCATTTGCAGTTTGAAGGCTCTAACTTATTTGCATCTTATCAAACCACCTAAATCTGCAGGGGTTGAAGACTACTTGTAGGCACTGTATATATCCCTCGCAAATTTAATCTCACACAGGAAATAGACCGTGGCACCGGCAGCAGCGCCACACTACACATGAAAGGCTGAGGAGGCTGAGATGAGATAAATAACTGTAGGTAAAGTTATAATGGAGAAAGGGGGGGAGGCAGCGGTAAAGGGGCC
>JARQOC010000003.1:110640024-110728193 GCA_033576535.1 Allobates femoralis | reverse complement strand
CGGGGCGGCACTGACATTATACACTGATGGGACAGATCACCAGATCCTATGAGATCTGCGGACACCGATCACATCAGTGTGCACTGTACAGAGTGGAGCGCCCCCTGTGGATCCTACAACCCGGTCAATATACAGGTCCCCACACCCGAGGGACCCGCTACATACCTGTCACCATGGGATGAGAGAGCAATAGAAGGCCTCAGGCACAAGATGAGACATTGATTTTTACCTCAGAATGTGTAGCCAAAACCAAAAGTGGAACAATGAAAGGAAAAGTATCATAGAAACACCTGCACCACTTCTGTATTATCACCCACTAGCATCGTTTTGGCTACAAAAATTGAGGTAAAAAAACTCACCTAATACTCAACGTGTGGACATGAGACTGTGATCACACATCAGGCTGTGATCACACATCAGACTGTGGCTATGATCACACATCTGGCTGTGGCTGTGGTCACACATCAGGCTGTGGCTGTGATCACACATCTGGCTGTGGTCACACGTCAGGCTGTGGCTGTGGTCACACATTAGGCTGTGGCTGTGGTCACACGTCAGGCTGTGGCTGTGGTCACACGTCAGGCTGTGGCTGTGGTCACACGTCAGGCTGTGGCTGTGGTCACACGTCAGGCTGTGGCTGTGATCACACATCTGGCTGTGGTCACACATCAGGCTGTGGCTGTGGTCACACATTAGGCTGTGGCTGTGGTCACACATCAGGCTGTGGCTGTGGTCACACATTAGGCTGTGGCTGTGGTCACACATTAGGCTGTGGCTGTGGTCACACGTCAGGCTGTGGCTGTGGTCACACGTCAGGCTGTGGCTGTGGTCACACGTCAGGCTGTGGCTGTGGTCACACGTCAGGCTGTGGCTGTGGTCACACGTCAGGCTGTGGCTGTGGTCACGTCAGGCTGTGGCTGTGGTCACACGTCAGGCTGTGGCTGTGGTCACACATGAGGCTGTGGCTGTGGTCACACATGAGGCTGTGGCTGTGGTCACACATGAGGCTGTGGCTGTGGTCACACATCAGGCTGTGGCTATGATCACACATCAGGCTGTGGTCACGTCAGGCTGTGGCTGTGGTCACACGTCAGGCTGTGGCTGTGGTCACACATGAGGCTGTGGCTGTGGTCACACATGAGGCTGTGGCTGTGGTCACACGTCAGGCTGTGGCTGTGGTCACACGTCAGGCTGTGGCTGTGGTCACACGTCAGGCTGTGGTCACACATCAGGCTGTGGCCACACATCAGGCTGTGGTCACACGTCAGGCTGTGGCTGTGGTCACACGTCAGGCTGTGGCTGTGGTCACACGTCAGGCTGTGGCTGTGGTCACACGTCAGGCTGTGGCTGTGGTCACACGTCAGGCTGTGGCTGTGGTCACACGTCAGGCTGTGGTCACACATCAGGCTGTGGCTGTGGTCACACGTCAGGCTGTGGCTGTGGTCACACATCTGGCTGTGGCCACACATCAGGCTGTGGCTGTGGTCACACGTCAGGCTGTGGCTGTGGTCACACGTCAGGCTGTGGCTGTGGTCACACGTCAGGCTGTGGCTGTGGTCACACGTCAGGCTGTGGCTGTGGTCACACGTGTGGCTGTGGCTGTGGTCACACATCAGGCTGTGGCTGTGGTCACACATCAGGCTGTGGCTGTGGTCACACGTCAGGCTGTGGCTGTGGTCACACGTCAGGCTGTGGCTGTGGTCACACGTCAGGCTGTGGCTGTGGTCACACGTGTGGCTGTGGCTGTGGTCACACATCAGGCTGTGGCTGTGGTCACACATCCATTTATCTATTAGATCAGATCTTCCATTGTGCAGAAGTTTTTGGTGTGTTCTGAAAAAAAATTGATTTCTCCAAGATCCCTTTTTTTAACATGAGAGTCTGTAGAGAACGGATCTGGTAACTCATCGCTATTTATCTTACACTAGAAACGGAGTCTGTAAGCAAAATTGGAATCCTCTACAAATGACCTATGAATTCAGAGAAGCTCAATGCAGTCGATAATGTCGCGCACATGCACGGCCTAAACGTTGTGGGGCAAGAAATCACCAGAATCTGTTTGCTATGAGTCACATAACCTGAAGGTCCTTCAGTCTCTACCCAGAGATCAGCTCAGTAGAGGAGCAGAGATATGGAGGACATACAGCCAACTGATATAGGCTGGGGTCACATTTGCGTCACATTTAAAAATCTAATCCTGATCCGGTTTTGAGCTGTTAAAAAGCTCAAAACCGGATCAGGAACCGCAGCCCATAGGAGCCCATTATGTAAACCGGATTGCACTACATGCAATCCGGTTACCGCATCTGGATTTGCATACTGCGGTAAAAATCATGCAGGCTGCAGTTTTTGGAGCGGTATGCAATCAACAGCAGGATTGCTATAATGGGCTCCTACAGGAGCCCATGCGGCTGCCGCAAGGCACATGTGAATGCCTGCGGCAGCTGCATGCTTTGTTCATGAACAAAGGGTTAAATGTTAATAATAGATGTGGGTAACATGTCTCTAGAGGGTGGCCACCCTCCCTAGAGACATGGTGTCCACACAGGTCGGCATGTGAGGGGTTAATATCTGCAACTATAGTATTGCCGGCTATTGTCGGCATTTACAATTTTATGAATGAATGTGGCGGCTCCTCGCTGTGGAGGAGATACAGTACGTAATCTTCGTACTGTATCTGCCGCTATCCATGGTCCTGAAAGCTGTAACATTAGGTCTATGGGCATCGCACCGCCATAGAACTAATGTTACAGCTTTCAGGACCAAGGACAGGGGCTCATACAGTACGTACATTACATACAGTATCTCCTCCATAGCGAGGAGCCGCCACATTCATTCATAAAATTGTAAATGCCGACAATAGCCAGCAATACTATAGTTGCACATATTAACCCCTCACATGCCGACCTGTGTGGACAGCATGTCTCTAGGGAGGGTGGGCACCCCTTAGAGACATGTTGCCCACATCTATTATTAACATTAACCCTTTGTTCATCCCTGCGGCAGCAGGGATGAACAAAGCATACGGTAACCATATTGCTCTGGATTACACATCCTGACCAATCTGGTTACCGCATACGGTGCTAAAGACACATTTAAAAAAAAAAAACGTGTCTGAAGGCACTTGCGATTACCACATCCAGATCTGGATGCGGTAACCGCAATTTGCCTTCCTAATGTGACCCTAGCCTTATATAATTGTGTGGGAGCCACCCTGGTAATGCAACACTGTGTGAAGGGAAGCTGTGGGGGCATCACACTGTGTGTAGGGTGGTACATAGGGACATAATGCTTTATGAGAACATTATATATTTGTGTGGGGGGACTGTGAGGCATACTGTGGGGACGGGTTATTTAGAAACTTCATGCTGTGTGGTAGCATCATATACAGTTAGGGCCAGAAATATTTGGACAGTGACACAAGTTTTGTTATATTAGCTGTTTACAAAAACATGTTCAGAAATACAATTATATATATAATATGGGCTGAAAGTGCACACTCCCAGCTGCAATATGAGAGTTTCCACATCCAAATCGGAGAAAGTGTTTAGGAATCATAGCTCTGTAATGCATAGCCTCCTCTTTTTCAAGGGACCAAAAGTAATTGGACAATGGACTCTAAGGGCTGCAATTAACTCTGAAGGCGTCTCCCTCGTTAACCTGTAATCAATGAAGTAGTTAAAAGGTCAGGGGTGGATTCCAGGTGTGTGGTTTTGCATTTGGAAGCTGTTGCTGTGACCAGACAACATGTGGTCAAAGGAACTCTCAATTGAGATGAAGCAGAACATCCTGAGGCTGAAAAAAAAGAAAAAATCCATCAGAGAGATAGCAGACATGCTTGGAGTAGCAAAATCAACAGTTGGGTACATTCTGAGAAAAAAGGAATTGACTGGTGAGCTTGGGAACTCTAAAAGGCCTGGGCGTCCACGGATGACAACAGTGGTGGATGATCGCCGCATACTTTATTTGGTGAAGAAGAACCCGTTCACAACATCAACTGAAGTCCAGAACACTCTCAGTGAAGTAGGTGTATCTGTCTCTAAGTCAACAGTAAAGAGAAGACTCCATGACAGTAAATACAAAGGGTTCACATCTAGATGCAAACCATTCATCAATTCCAAAAATAGACAGGCCAGAGTTAAATTTGCTGAAAAACACCTCAAGAAGCCAGCTCAGTTCTGGAAAAGTATTCTATGGACAGATGAGACAAAGATCAACCTGTACCAGAATGATGGGAAGAAAAAAGTTTGGAGAAGAAAGGGAACGGCACATGATCCAAGGCACACCACATCCTCTGTAAAACATGGTGGAGGCAACGTGATGGCATGGGCATGCATGGCTTTCAATGGCACTGGGTCACTTGTGTTTATTGATGACATAACAGCAGACAAGAGTAGCCGGATGAATTCTGAAGTGTACCGGGATATACTTTCAGCCCAGATTCAGCCAAATGCTGCAAAGTTGATTGGACGGCGCTTCATAGTACAGATGGACAATGACCCCAAGCATACAGCCAAAGCTACCCAGGAGTTCATGAGTGCAAAAAAGTGGAACATTCTGCAATGGCCAAGTCAATCACCAGATCTTAACCCAATTGAGCATGCTTTTTACTTGCTCAAATCCAGACTTAAGACGGAAAGACCCACAAACAAGCAAGACCTGAAGGCTGCGGCTGTAAAGGCCTGGCAAAGCATTAAGAAGGAGGAAACCCAGCGTTTGGTGATGTCCATGGGTTCCAGACTTAAGGCAGTGATTGCCTCCAAAGGATTCGCAACAAAATATTGAAAATAAAAATATTTTGTTTGGGTTATGTTTATTTGTCCAATTACTTTTGACCTCCTAAAATGTGGAGTGTTTGTAAAGAAATGTGTACAATTCCTACATTTTCTATCAAATATTTTTGTTCAACTTTTCAAATTAAACGTTACAATCTGCACTTGAATTCTGTTGTAGAGGTTTCATTTCAAATCCAATGTGGTGGCATGCAGAGCCCAACTCGCGAAAATTGTGTCACTGTCCAAATATTTCTGGCCCTAACTATCTGTGTGTGAGGAATGTGCTATGGAGGATCAATTTGCATTGGGCTATGGTGTATCTAGAGGAGGGCTTGCGGGGCAGGAAAACTTACAGCCTGCAATGACTGAGCCGCCACCCCAACGCCGCCGAAGCTGCTGCCCCACCGCCACCGGAGCTACCACCTCTCCACCACCAGATCTGCTGCATCCCGGACCTACTGTTTCCTCCGCATTACCCCATAGAATGTAAGCCTGCAAGGACAGGGTCCTCTCCCCTCTGTACCAGTCTGTCATTGTTAATTTGTTTACTGTAAACTATATCTATAATTTCGTATGTAACCCCTTCTCATGTACAGCATCATGGAATTAATGGTGCTATATAAATAATAATAATAATAATAATAATAATAATAATAATAATACTAGAACCCAGACTGTTTAGTTTTTATCAGGTTAATAAACAAATTTTATTAGTGAAAACAAGGAACATAGAAAATAGCAACAAACAACAATAAAAACATTTAAAAAGGCTATAGTAGCCTGTTACACACCACCGCACCCTGCCGCCACACCCCACACCGCCGCATGCTGCTCCCACACCCTCACACCACCGCATGCTGCTCCCACACCCCCACATGCTGCTCCCACACCCTCACACCACCGCATGCTGCCACCACACCCCCACATGCTGCTCCCACACCCTCACACCGCCGCATGCTGCTCCCACACCCTCACAACACCGCATGCTGCCACCACACCCCCACACCGCTGCATGCTGCTCCCACACCCTCACACCACCGCACCCTGCCGCCACACCCTCACACCACCGCACGCTGCCACCACACCCTCACACCACCGCACGCTGCCACCACACCCTCACACCACCGCACCCTGCCGCCACACCCTCACACCACCGCACGCTGCCGCCACACCGCTGCCACACCCTCACACCACCGCACGCTGCCGCCACACCCCCCACACGCTGCCGCCACATCCTCACACCATAGCACGCTGCCGCCCACACCCTCACACCACAGCACGCTGCCGCCACACCCTCACACCACAGCACGCTGCCGCCACACTCTCACACTGCCGCCACACACTCACACCACCACACACTGCCGCCACACCTCACTACCACCACCACCGCACGCGGGGGGGGGGGGGGGGGGGGGGGGGGGGGGGGGGGGGGGGGGGGGGGGGGGGGGGGGGCCCCCCCCCCCCCCCCCCCCCCCCCCCCCCCCCCCCCCCCCCCCCCCCCCCCCCCCCCCCCCCCCCCCCCCCCCCCCCCCCCCCCCCCCCCCCCCCCCCCCCCCCCCCCCCCCCCCCCCCCCCCCCCCCCCCCCCCCCCCCCCCCCCCCCCCCCCCCCCCCCCCCCCCCCCCCCCCCCCCCCCCCCCCCCCCCCCCCCCCCCCCCCCCCCCCCCCCCCCCCCCCCCCCCGCACGCTGCCACCACACCCTCACACCACCGCACGCTGCCGCCACAACCCTCACACCACCGCACGCTGCCGCCCACTCCCTCACACCACAGCACCTGCCGCCACACACCCTCACACCACCGCACACTGCCGCCACACCCCACACCACCGCACACTGCCGCCACACCCACACACCACCAGCACACTGCTGCCACACCCTCACACCACAGCACGCTGCCGCCACACCCTCACACTGCCCCACACACCTCACACCACCACCACTGCCGCCACACCCTCACACCACCGCACGCTGCCCGCCAAAAAAAAAAAAAAAAAAAAAAAAAAAAAAAAAAAAAAAAAAAAAAAAAAAAAAAAACCCCCCCCCCCCCCCCCCCCCCCCCCCCCCCCCCCCCCCCCCCCCCCCCCCCCCCCCCCCCCCCCCCCCCCCCCCCCCCCCCCCCCCCCCCCCCCCCCCCCCCCCTCACACTGCCGCCACACACTCACACCACCACACCACTGCCGCCACACCCTCACACCACCGCACACTGCCGCCACAACCCTCACACCACCGCACACTGCCGCCACAACCCTCACACCACTCGCACACCTGCCGCCACACCCTCACACCACCTGCACACTGCCGCCACACCCTCACACCACCGCACACTGCCCGCCACACCCTCACACCACGCACACTGCGCCGCCACACCCTCACACCACTGCACACTGCCGCCACACCCTCACACCACGCACACGCCGCCACACCCTCACACCACCTGCACACTGCCGCCACAACCCTCACACCACGCACACTGCCGCCACACCCTCACACCACCGCACACTGCCGCCACACCCTCACACCACCGCACCTGCCGCACACCCTCACACCACTGCACACTGCCGCCACACCCTCACACCACCGCACACTGCCGCCACACCCCACACCACCGCACCCTGCCGCCCACACCCTCACACCACTGCACACTGCCGCACACCCACACCCACCGACACGCCCGCCACACCCTCACACACCGCACGCCCCACACCCTCACACCACCGCACACTGCCGCCACACCCTCACACCACCGCACACTGCCAGCCACACACCCTACACCACCGCACACTGCCGCCACACCCTGACACCACTGCACACTGCCGCACACCCTGACACCACTGCACACATGCCGCCACACCCACACCACCGCACACGCCGCCACACCCTCACAACCACTCCACCGCACCTGCCTACACACCCTCACACCACTGCACACTGCCGCCCACCCTACACCACTGCACACTGCCGCCACAACCCTCACACCACCGCACCCTGCCGCCACACCCCACACCACCGCACCTCGCCCACACCCTCACACCACTGCACACTGCCGACACACCCTGCACACCACCGCACACTGCCGACACCACCCTGACACCACCGCACACTGCCGCCACAACCCCACACACCACTGCACACTGCCGCCACACCCCACACACCACCGCACCCTGCCGCCACAACCCTCACACCACTGCACACTGCCGCCACACCCTCACACCACCGCACACTGCCAGCCACACCCTCACACCACCGCACCCTGCCGCCACACCCTAACACCACCGCACACTGCCGCCACACCCTCACACCACTGCACACTGCCGCCACACCCTCACACCACTGCACCTGCCGCCACACCCTCAACACCACCGCACCCTCACACCACACTGCCACACCTGCCCGCCACACGCCTCACCTACACCACCGCACACTGCCGCCGCCACACCCTCACACCACTGCACCCTGCCGCCACACCCTCACACCACCGCACACTGCACCTGCACACACCCCACACCACTGCACACTGCCGCCCCACCCTCACACCACTGCACCCTCCGCCACAACCCTCACACCACCGCACACTGCCGCCGACACTCACAACCACGCACCTGCCGCCACAGACCCTCACACCACTGCACACTGCCGCACACACCCTCACACCACCGCACACTGCCGCCACACCCTACACCACCGCACACTGCCGCCACACCCTCACACCACTGCACACTGCCGCCACACCCCACACCACGCACCTGCCGCCACACCCATCACACCACTGCACACTGCCGCCACACCCTCACACCACCGCACACTGCCGCCACACCCTCACACCACACGCACCCTGCCCCACACCCTACACCACCGCACACTGCCCCAGCACCCTCACACCACTGCACACTGCCGCCACACCCTCACACCACCTGCCGCCACACCTCACACCACCCACCCTCCCACACCCTCAACTGCCACACACCCTCACACCACGCACACTGCCGCACCCACCCTCACACCACGCACCCTGCGCCACACCCCACACCACCGCACACTGCCGCCACCCCCCACAACCCTGCACACCCACCACTGCCCCGACCTGCACACCCTCACACCACCGCACCTGCCGCCACACCCTCACACCACCGCACACTGCCGCCACACCCTCACACCACGCACACTGCCGCCACACCCTCACACCACCGCACACTGCCGCCACACCCTCACACCACTGCACACTGCCGCCACACCCTACACCACGCACACTGCCGCCACACCCTACACCCCTGCACACTGCCGCCACACTGCCTCACACCACGCCACGACCTGCCCACACCCACGCACACGCACCTCCGCACACCCTCACACCACGCACACTGCCACCGCACCACACCTCAACACCACCGCACACTGCCGCCACACCCTCACACCACCGCACACTGCCGCACACCCTCAACCACTGCACACTGCCGCACACCCTCACACACCCACCTGCACACCCTGCCACGCACCCGCCACACCTCACACCACCGCACACTGCCGCCACACACCCTGCACACACCAACCGCAACACTGCCGCCACACCCTCACACCACCGCGACCCTGCCGCCTACAACCCTCACAGACCACGCACACTGCCGCACACCCTCACACCACCGCACACTGCCGCCACACCCTCACACCACGCACCCTGCCGCCACACCCTACACACCACCGCACCTCCGCCACACCCTACACCACGCATCACTGCCGCCACACCCTCACACCACCCGCACACTGCCGCCCACACCCTACACCACTGCACCTGCCGCCACACACCCTCACACACCACGCACACTGCCGCCACACCCCTCACACCACCGCACACTGCCGCCACAACCCTCACACCACTGCACCCTGCCGCCACACCCTCACACCACCGCACACTGCCGCCACACCCTCACACCACCGCACACTGCCGCCACACCCCACAACCACTGCACCCTCCGCCACACCCTCACACCACTGCACACTGCCGCCACAACCCTCACACCACCGCACACTGCCGCCACCACCCTCACACCACCGACACGCCGCCACACCCTCACACCACTGCACACTGCGCCACACCCTCACACCACTGCCGCCACTGCCGCACACCCTCACACCACTGCACACTGCCGCCCACCTCACACCACTGCACACCCGCCAACACCCTCCTCCCCCGTAAAAAAAAACAAAAAAAAAAACAACACAAGATTTGGATTATAAAACATACCCTATTTTCCCTGCAATTTGGGAGAATAGTGCATCTTTAATAGACAATAAAAACAATATAATGTAAAATGAATACTGTCATTCAGAAATAGCATTCATCCTGCAGAAGACAAGCCCTCGTACGTCAGGAGCGGATGGATCAATACACAAAGTTGTGTCTACTGGGAAAAAAGGGAGGAAACAAATGAAAGAAAAACAAAAAAAAAACAGTCGTTAAAGGTTAAGTCACCAAATTACAAACCTATATAACAAACATATGTTTGGTATTGAAGTGATCGTCCTGAGGAATCATATCTTGCAGATCAATGAGTGGCATAAACACAAAATGATATCATTGATTTGCAGTTATTGTTCACCACTGATACATAATAAAGTTATTCATGATTTCTATTAAAAAAAAAAAAAAAAAAAGTCAATGGCCCGTACGGGGATCGAACCCGCGACCTTGGCGTTATTAGCACCACGCTCTAACCAACTGAGCTAACCGGCCATACAGACTACAGCGCCACCACTGAATTTCAGCAGAGGGAACAGTGACGTTTCCTGCCCCTCCCCTAGTGGGTGTAGCAATGTAGAATGCTGAGTAGTCTATATATAATGCCTTTTGACCATCAGGGTTTTTTTTCCTCTTTCTCACAATCTGATTGGCTCACGTCTGACTTGCTCTCTCAATTTCGTCTCTGATTGGTCAGAATTACAATTATGGGCGGGACTTAATCGTGGCTGAGTCACGTTGCTTGTCAGGGTGCTGTTTGTGTACTGTCGTTACCGGCCATGAACGGGGACAGCTTCAGTGCGGGAGAGCAGCTCGTG
The DNA here is from genome assembly GCA_033576535.1 of Allobates femoralis. Classification (NCBI taxonomy): domain Eukaryota; kingdom Metazoa; phylum Chordata; class Amphibia; order Anura; family Aromobatidae; genus Allobates; species Allobates femoralis. The sequence goes on along the minus strand of JARQOC010000003.1, from coordinate 110,717,367 downwards.
TCTCCGGCTTATGTCCGGCAGGGCAGGGAGGCGCGGCGCAGCCATGAACAGCTCATAAGAGTGCTGCTGGAGAAGGTAAGCACTGCGGGCCTGGACCAGTCATGTGACTGCCGGCCGCAAGGCATCCTGGGATTCGTAGTTCAGATAGCAAAAAAACATGGTTGTGCTGCAAGATACAGACAGGAGTAAAGTCTGCAGTAGACACAAAAACGGCACCACTGACCAACAAGCAGAGCCTGAGGCCAGAAGAGAATGGGTTTATTGTAGTGTAGAAATGGTAGAGCCTGGTAATATATTTTTCTATTACATTGCCATGGTTACAGTGTGCTGCTGTGTACACAGTGCTGTGTACTGCTGTGCTGCTGTGTACACAGTGCTGTGTATCCTCTGTGCTGCTGTGTACACAGTGCTGTGTATCTGCTGTGTATCTGCTGTGTACACAGTGCTGTGTATCTGCTGTGTACACAGTGCTGTGTATCCGCTGTGCTGCTGTGTACACAGTGCTGTGTATCCTCTGTGCTGCTGTGTACACAGTGCTGTGTATCTGCTGTGTACACAGTGCTGTGTATCTGCTGTGTACACAGTGCTGTGTATCTGCTGTGTACACAGTGCTGTGTATCTGCTGTGCTGCTGTGTACACAGTGCTGTGTATCCTCTGTGCTGCTGTGTACACAGTGCTGTGTATCTGCTGTGTATCTGCTGTGTACACAGTGCTGTGTATCTGCTGTGTACACAGTGCTGTGTATCTGCTGTGTACACAGTGCTGTGTATCCGCTGTGCTGCTGTGTACACAGTGCTGTGTATCCTCTGTGCTGCTGTGTACACAGTGCTGTGTATCCTCTGCTGCTGTGTACACAGTGCTGTGTATCCTCTGTGCTGCTGTGTACACAGTGCTGTGTATCCTCTGTGCTGCTGTGTACACAGTGCTGTGTATCCGCTGTGCTGCTGTGTACACAGTGCTGCGTGTCCTCTGTGCTGCTGTGTACACAGTGCTGTGTATTCTGTGTGCTGCGTATCCTCTGTGCTGCTGTGTACACAGTGCTGTGTATCCTCTGTGCTGCTGTGTACACAGTGCTGTGTATCCTCTGTGCTGCTGTGTACACAGTGCTGTGTATCCTCTGTGCTGCTGTGTACACAGTGCTGTGTATCCTCTGTGCTGCTGTGTACACAGTGCTGTGTATCCTCTGTGCTGCTGTGTACACAGTGCTGTGTATCCTCTGTGCTGCTGTGTACACATAGTGCTGTGTATCCGCTGTGCTGCTGTGTATCCGCTGTGCTGCTGTGTACACAGTGCTGTGTATCCGCTGTGCTGCTGTGTACACAGTGCTGTGTATCCGCTGTGCTGCTGTGTACACAGTGCTGTGTATCTGCTGTGTACACAGTGCTGTGTATCTGCTGTGTACACAGTGCTGTGTATCTGCTGTGTACACAGTGCTGTGTATCTGCTGTGTACACAGTGCTGTGTATCTGCTGTGTACACAGTGCTGTGTATCTGCTGTGTACACAGTGCTGTGTATCCGCTGTGCTGCTGTGTACGCAGTGCTGCGTATCCGCTGTGCTGCTGTGTACACAGTGCTGCGTATCCTCTGTGCTGCTGTGTACACAGTGCTGCGTATCCTCTGTGCTGCTGTGTACACAGTGCTGTGTATTCTGTGTGCTGCGTATCCTCTGTGCTGCTGTGTACACAGTGCTGTGTATCCTCTGTGCTGCTGTGTACACATAGTGCTGTGTATCCTCTGTGCTGCTGTGTATCCTCAGTGCTGCTGTGTATCCTCTGTGCTGCTGTGTATCCTCTGTGCTGCTGTGTACACAGTGCTGTGTATCCTCTGTGCTGCTGTGTACACAGTGCTGTGTATCCTCTGTGCTGCTGTGTACACAGTGCTGTGTATCCTCTGTGCTGCTGTGTACACATAGTGCTGTGTATCCTCTGTGCTGCTGTGCACACGCGGGGCAGTGCGTCCTCTGTGTCGCCGCCGTGCACACGCGGGGCAGTGCCGCCGCTGTGTACACGGGACTGTGTATCCCCATACGTAAAAATAAAAAATGCACATCCGATTTTAGTGTTTTCACAGCAAAAATTAATCAAAATCACTTGTGATCCGCACACATAAGTATGTTAATAACATTTTGTCAAATGCCAGGAGGTGTCATAAAATGCTTTATTTAAATCATGACGTACTAAGAAGAGACAAAACCGCAGCATCAAAAACGCTATAAAAACACAGAAGTTACATAAGTTACATTCCAGGGTCAACATCACAAACTCCTCATATACTGATCATGGGAGCATGGCCTTTAGTAGGATTATTCTACAGCCGTCAGGATCTGATGGAGACTGTTACGGTAAATAATCAGCATCAGATCTCTGCCCTTGTGTCTATAATAATCTGTTTTTCTCATTTTTTTTGTAGGGTAAATGCCCCCAGGATCCTTGGGATGAGGGCACCATCGAGCTGTTCCTTCATGAGCTGGCGGTGATGGACAGTAATAATTTCCTTGGAAATTGTGGAGTGGGAGAGCGTGAGGGCAGAGTGGCGTGTGGCATGGTGTCTCGCCGCCATTATCGGTATTCCTCTTTTGTAATAAGATATTGATGAGATGTCAGCCACGAACACATTAATTTACAGAACTTATATCATTATATAGGAGCTGCAGCAGCCGTTCTGCTCCCCAGTGGTGACTGGTACCAATACATACCTGTGGGTTCAGTGATCCCATACAGCACCCCAATGTGATGAATATCAGGAGGAGAATGGCTGCCGCCAGCCCCCTGGCACCAATCATCCTTTCTGTTGATGCCACATTTCCTCTGTTGTAAGAATGGGGTGTACAGACACCTATAGATTTGACAGTCAGTCCCCAAATATGTTCATGAGCACCAAAGAACAGGAGGCCACTGTGGAGTGACGCCTCAGGGGTGACAGACCTCTTTGTGTATAGAAGCGTCGAAGGTCCAACTAATCACCAGTGCTTCTACCACTATGGCCCCTATTGGGAATGTGACTGTGGCTCTCCAGGGATAGAATGAGAATCATATCTTCACCATCTGCTGGCTGTAATCACATCATTTGTGGTCCTAAATAAGAATCTGTACTGGGCTCCCAAAGGGCCACAATCATGTGCTTATGTGTCTGGTCCAAAGCAGTCTTTTTTTTTTTTTTTTTTAATTTATAAATAAATATGTATTATTAATATTTATTTATATCTTTCTTTAAACTGCTGCATCCCATGTAGCCAATACAAGTCTACGAGAGCCAGAGCGAGGTTCTCCTAGACTTGTATTGAGTTGTAACTTGCAGCATGCTCCATGTAACACTGGAGCTGATGGCAGGTCACAAATCACCGGGACCGACCTGAGTGACGCTGGAAAAAGATGAAGTCGCCATAGGATGAGTATAAGACTGAGCAGGGGAATTAACTTTACAGGGAACCTGTCAGCTACTTTATACCCCCTCAGTTATCACTGTCTGTACCTGCAGCTTCATAGTCCTGTTCTAATAATCCGTGTCTGAGCTAAAAGTGTAATGTTAAAAGTGAAAAAATAAAAAAAGCATTTCTACGCTTTCTGAGGCAGTGACTACACCTTGGAGGACATATTCACTCTGGCAGGTTAATAGTTAACGTCTCTGTATAAAGGACCTGTGTGATGTAATGATCGTGTGACAATAGTGGGCGGAGGTAAGCAAGCACACTCATTATGGGCTATGAAGACTTAGCTCTGCCTATCATAGTCGTGACATCACACAGGCCCTACAATATCTTATAAAATTCGGCTGAAATGTTAACTATTAACCTGCCGGAGTGACTACATCCTCCAAGATGTAGTCACTGTCTCAGAAAATGTAAGTGTATAAATGCTTTTTTTTCACCTTTAACATTACAGTATGAGCTCAGACAGGTATGATTAGAATAGTACTATGAAGCTGCAGGGACAGACAGTGATAGCTGGAGGGGCATAACCTAGCTGACAGGTTCCCTTTAAAGGGATCCTGTCACCTCCAAAACGCCACCTAAGCTACAAATCCTGTCCCTGCAGCATCCTATCACTAATCTCACACCCCTTTAGTCTCCTAAATGCTTCCTGTCAAAGTACATAACGTTTTAATACTCACTCATTAGCCATGATAATGAGTGAGGACCATATTGGTTAGCCCTTAGGGAGTGTTTGTTTGGTGCATTGGTCGTCATAAGATAACACCCTAATGGGCGTGATCTTGTATTCATGTTCTAGGCAGGCCCTCCCTGCTTTCCACGTCACTGGCTGGGCATGAATTATGTGATTTGCGTCATTTCCGGGTAGGGTGATATCAGTACACCCACGCCGCTCGTTCGGCTTCAAGCACCGCATTGTGCATGCGTGCTTGAGGCAAGAAAGAGCGGCATGGATGTACTGATATCACCCAACCCGGAAATGACGCAAATCACATAATTCATGCCCAGCCAGTGACGTGGAAAGCAGGGAGGGCCTGCCTAGAACATGAATACAAGATCACGCCCATTAGGGTGTTATCTTATGACGACCAATGCACCAAACAAACACTCCCTAAGGGCTAACCAATATGGTCCTCACTCATTATCATGGCTAATGAGTGAGTATTAAAACGTTATGTACTTTGACAGGAAGCATTTAGGAGACTAAAGGGGTGTGAGATTAGTGATGGGATGCTGCAGGGACATGTTTTTGTAGCTTTAGGAGGCGTTCTGGAGGTGACAGGATCCCTTTAAATCACCACTCCAGAGCTGAAATAAAAGTAGTAACGTATATACAACAAGTGATCAAATGATCACAGGTCTAAGTTTTAATAATAATATTATTTATTTATATAGTGCTATTAATTCTATAATTCTAGATATAATATCTAGATAGAATATATAATTCTGTAGCGCTAATTAACCGTTTTTGGTTGTCGCACTACAACTTTTATAAAAAAGAAATGCAACAAAAAGTGATCAAAAAGTGATCTGTCCTCCGCAATGATACCAATGAAGACTACAGCTCTGCATGTGAAATACAAGACCAAGACCACGTACAGCTCCATCAACAGGAAAATATACAAGTTACAGATCTGGGAGAATGGGGACATGAACCAAATCTAATTTGAATGCATAGCTCACAATTTGGATGTGCGCATTGATGAGTGACAGTGCCGTATCTTTTGTCATATATCTAGATGTTTTTTGTTTATTTTTCTTTTCTAGACTGATCCATGGGATCGGCCGGTCCGGGGACATATCTGCTGAGCAACCGAAGGCTGCGGGCTCAAGTCTCCTGAATAAATTAACCAATTCCATGGTGCTGGATATTCTCCGCACCGCAGGTGGGTGCACTCATCAATTACTTCTCACATCCCCACCCAACACAATGCAATGAAAAATGAGCCATTGTGATTCTCATTACAGGTGTGCGGACGGCAACAAGCTGCTTTGTTGTTCCTATGGCAACAGGAATGAGTTTAACTCTTTGTTTCCTTACGCTCCGTCATAAAAGACCAAAGGCAAAATACATAATTTGGCCGCGGATAGACCAGAAGTCGTGCTTCAAGTCGATGATTACTGCCGGTAACGCTCGCTATTTTATGCTCCTTATCAGCAGGACGCTTTGACAGTTTTAAAGAGAACAGAATGAAGGAAATGTATTATTAGCAGTGCACACACCATATGTGATGGCTCTAGAGGTGGGGATGTGGGTCTGATGACCTTGGTTCTCCACTCTCACATGTAACATGACAATGTAATCAATAGGAGGAATAGAGCCAAGAAGCAGCACCTGTATTTATGGAGTTGGGCAAGACCTCACTGGTCTGTATGATGCTTGTGCTTCTGGAAACTCGCCTAATGTTTGCTGACACCTCTCTTTTATTACATCTTTCTCTGTCCATTTTTAAGTCTTCATCCTTGTCAATCAAAGTTGGAAATTCTTTTGTAATTTCTTGATTGACATAATCATATGAGGACGTTTTTGCTTTTTGGGATGATTCATTTTCTGCACTTTTGTTCTTTCCGTCCCTTTTTTTTTTTTTTTCCTGACCTACCTTTCTCTTTTCCGCCTTTCTCTTTCTCATATCTGTCTTAATATTCCAGTTATGTGCAAAGTAATAGCAGTCTTAATTCGCTAATTTGTTTAATTACTGTTTTGGGGAGAAAAGATCATGCAACATGGGGAAAATGTATGCCTAGGTGTAGATAAGTAACAAGCAACCAACAGAATCAACAGTCATGAGATGCACACTACTAATTGTGTGTAATTGACTCATTTAATGGTAGGGAGATGTTCAAATTAATAGCAGTGGAGAGTTAAAGGGAACTTGTCACTTGTTTTATGGCCCCTAAACCTATCACTACCTGTCCCTGCACCTTCCTACTCTTTTCCTAATCATCCCTGTCTGACCTATGTAGTAAACTGGTTGAAAAAATGCTATTTATAACTTGCTTTGCCCCACATTGTCTAGACGTGTGGGTGTTCTCTAAAGCTCTGTGTCCCCCTTGCTCTGTTGTTCTCACGCCCCGGTGGGTGTGACATTGCATTCGGAAGAAGTGCGATCCCACATTTGAAATCCATGGGCTGCTCCTTCCTGGGATGACGCATGGCTTCAGAATGCGCACTGCACATGCTCCAGAGCCAGCCAGTATACCCAATACACACTGCTCGGGACTGGGAATGACGGGCAAGGTGGGACATGGAGCCTTAGAGAACACCCACACGTCGGGACGATGGGGGAAAATGTAAGTTCTAAACAGCATTTTTTTTTTTTTTTTTTTTTTTTACCATTTTACTACATATTTAAGTCAGAGAAGGATGTTTAGGGATGTAGTAGGAATCTGCAGGGACAGGTAATGATAGGTTTGGGGGCATAAACTAGGTGATGGGTTCCCTTTAAATTACTGAACTCATTCATTCTATGAAATAACAGGTGTCAATGGCCCTTATTAAAAGGAGGACAGCAAGTGTTGTACCTGTTTTTAGCCTTTGCTCCGTGAGTAAAATGAATCGTTCAACACTTTTGTACCAATGTAGAAAGAACTTTGATCAAATAGTTGTTTGGAGAAAACATGTAATGAAGTGCAGAAAATAATTGTTTGCTCAGCTAAAAAGATTTTCAATGCTTTCAACCTGCAAACAAAACCCAAAACAGGAAAATGTAAATATTATCTTCTGCATAAAATAATAGGCATGGCAAAGACTCATCCAGTGATCTGCTCCAGGGAGATCAAAAAAGAGATCAGTTACCTGTGAGTTCTTTAACTATCTGAAGACGCCTTCGAGAAGACAAACTATTTGTAAGGAACCCGTAAATTACCATTGCTGAAAAGAGACGTGTTGAAAATGTTAGTTTGTCAAAAAACATGACTGATCTTGAAAAGAGAAGTGGCACCATATTCTATGGACAGATGAGAGCAACATTGTTCTTATTGGTATAATAATAGAAGCCTCACTGTGTCCAATCATATGGTTCAGTCCGCCCTGTCCATCTTGTACTGCTGTGGGTCTCCAGCCAGTAGCCGTGACTTGCGGCTTCACATAAGAAATTAATTTTTGGCGAGTCCCGGAATAGATACAATCCTCAATTTATTTCAAATAATTTTAAAGATCAAACAGGTAGGGAATGCATCTCAACGTTTTTCTGGCATGAAGGAAACTCTTGCCGCCAGACACATGCTGAGATGTGTTCCCTACCTGTATGATCTTTAAAAGTATTTGATATAAATCGAGAATTTATCTATTCTGGGACTCACTAAAATTAATTTCTCATGTGAAGCCACAAAAATGACACAGTAAATAGATGTACATCTCTTTACTGTGTAATTTTTGCAGTATTCCTGAGGAAGGGGCTCGTCCCCGAAACGCGTAGAATAAATACCACCTGATGAATTCACACAACCTTTGAATTTGGAAGTATTTGGAGTAGGAGCGCGTCCATAAGTCCCTTTTCTCCTATCTACACTCCTGGATTCATATCAAGGGAGGACTGCTACAAACCGTGCAAAAGCTTCACATCTATAGTTTACAAAGGTACAAAAAGCGGTTGTGACTTCTCACAACCCTAATATTTCATTATTCCTATGTTTTCCAAAATGTTCAGTCAGATATACACTTTTGTGTGCCCCCATTCCATTTCAGCTTTTTCTTTCCAAACTATGAGAAATAAGATTCTTTGGTCTGATGATATGAAGATAGAACTTTTTGGTGATAATTCTAAGGGCTATGTGTGGGAAAAAAACAGGAACTGCTCATCACCTTCCCAATACAATCCCAACAGTGAAACATGGTGGAGGCAGCATCATACTATGGGGGTGTTTTTCAGCTGCAGGGACAGGACAATATTTGAAATTGATGGAAACCATGAATGTGGGCAAGTACAGAGCTATCCTGGATGAAAGCCTCTTCCTGAGTGCTCTGTACCTCAGACTTGGCCGAAGGTTCACCTTCCAACAAGACAATGACCCTAAGCACATAGTTAAAATAACAAAGGAGCGGCTTCACTACAACTCTGTGACCATTCTTGACTGGCCCAGCCAGAGTAATGACCTAAACCCAATTTAGCATCTCTGGAGAGACCTGAAAATGGCTGTCCACCAACGTTCGCCATCCAACCTGATGCAACTGGAAAGGATCTGCAGGGAAGAATAGCAGAGGATCCCCAAATCCAGGGGTGAAAAACTAGTTGCATCATTCCCAAGAAGACTCATGGCTGTACTACGCAAAGGGGTGCTTCTACTCAATACTGAGCAAAGGGTCTGAATACTTATGACCATGGGATATTTCAGAAAAAAAAAAAGTAAAAATTCCAAAATTATTATTATTTTTTTTTTTTTTGGTCTCCGTAACATTGCAATAACAAGAGATGAAAACATCACATCTACCCAAACATGGTATCATTAGAAGCAATAGCTGAAGACGAATAAATAAGCCATCGCACAACCCCGAATCCCAAAAAAATAAGAAGAAAATGGCGCCAAAAGCTCAATTCCTTCTTTTTTTTTTTTTTTTTTTTTTTTTTATTTATTTTTACAAACCTCCTGAATTTTTTATCACTACCTAGATAATAGAGATAATCGTAAAAGAATACATGTTTGGTATCTACAAATCCATGCTGACCTGAGGCACCATACCGATGCGTCAGTTTTACTATATAGTAAAAAAAGTTTTGGCTGTTGGAAGAAGGGGAGGAAAAATGGAAAATTGCCCGGGGTTGAAGTGGTTAAAAAAGGGATCCTATGTGGGATTCCAATACTTGGGAATTTTATAGGCAGCAATACCTATGCCTATGTACATGTTAGTTTCTATTTAACATATGTTTGTTTATTTATGAAAAATAGGGTGTGATCTGAATTATTATATTGTAATTTTTTTGTGTGTATGTGTGTGTGTTTTTTTTACAATGTATTCATGTATCATAAGCACTTTTACAAAACTGACCTTTCTAGGAGTGCAAAATTTGGAGTCACCTTGCAATCTTCCTGCTGGGGTTGGAGTAGGGGAGGGCAATGGGGTAACAGTGGGGCCCCCCCAAATACATGGTGAAGCTATTTACAACAACGTCAAATGTAATAAATGGCCTCCTTTAGGTCACATGCACACGTTAAAGGGAACCAACCACCCCAAATGACCCCCCAGACTAATAATATCGGTCCCTACTTGCAGCACATACATGTGCTGCAATGTTTTTTGCTAAAAAAACTCCTTTTTCAAACTTAAGATAATGCTTTAGAAACTTTATACCCAAGTGACGGTTGGGCGTTACTTACATGGGGATAAAGCCGGGTTGCAGCTGCCACTCATTCTCCTCTCTGGCTCGCAGCAGTAACGGCCAGCCCTTTTTGCAGCGTCACTTCCTGCGCTCGGCTGTGGAAGTCAGAGCGCGCGCTCGCTACCCGGCTGTAGCTGATGACGTGTGCACGGGCATGCGAGCCCGTGCACCAGGCTGTGACGCTGCAAAAAGGGCTGGCCGTTACTGCTGCGAGCCAGAGAGGAGAATGAGTGGCAGCTGCAACCCGGCTTTATCCCCATGTAAGTAACGCCCAACCGTCACTTGGGTATAAAGTTTCTAAAGCATTATCTTAAGTTTGAAAAAGGAGTTTTTTTAGCAAAAAACATTGCAGCACATGTATGTGCTGCAAGTAGGGACCGATATTATTAGTCCGGGGGGGTCATTTGGGGTGGTTGGTTCCCTTTAAGTATTTTGGTCAGTTTTTTACCTCAGGATTTGTAGCCAAACCCAGGAAAGAGGAAAAGTATACGGGTGCGAGCACACGGTCCGGAGGAGCTGTGTGTTGGGCGCAGCTCCTCCGGACCTGAGGGAAGCCGCGGGTGGCCGCAGTGAGACCGCAGCCGCCCTGTACTCGCCATGTGCGGTGGGCGCAGGGCGGCTTCTCCCTGCAGTCACCCGATGGGAGCCGCTTCCGACTCCGCAGCATGAAATTAACATGCTGCGGAGGAGCGGACTCCCGGCAACCCGCACCTCAGCTCTAAACACGATGCGGGCGGGTTACGCATAGTGAGGATGGGATTTCTTGAAATCTCATCCACTATGCTATTACTGTACGACGCAGCGTTTTGGAAGCAGCGGCAAGACGCTGCGTACACTGATCGTGTGCACGCACCCTAATAATACAGAAGTGGTGACGTGTTTCTATCACCCAATTCTCGTTTGGGCTACAAATTCTGAGGTAAAAACTCAACAAATATTCAACGTGTGCAGGTGGCCTTGGAGCTGGGTTACACTCAGGCTGTGACACAGGTTATACCACAGCCAGCACATGCTGTGCACATGTTGAAAATGTGATATTCATGTACAGTTCAGCTACACAGCAAAAGGGGGAAAAAACTGTCTGAACCCCTTTGTCAGTTGCTTACGTCTAGGCAAAAAATAAATCGGACATATTGAAATCAAACATGCCCTGTCCTTTCATCTGGGCCCGGGATTGGATTTCCCCTTATACATTAAGCTGTGAAGAGAGATTTCCCTCAGTCACTTAGGACCGATGTCTCTGAAATGTCCCACGTCATCACTTGTATGTCGCTTGTTAACCCTCTGTACTCCTCTCTCTTTGTAATGAAGGATTTGAGCCGGTGGTAATTGAGAATATTCTGGAAGGAGATGAGTTACGCACAGACCTAGATGCTGTGCAGTCTCGAATCTGTGAGCTGGGGGCCGAGAACATCCTGTGTGTTCACTCCACCACATCGTGCTTCGCCCCTCGTGTGCCTGACAGGTAAAACGGTTTCCAATACATTTTTTTTTTTTTTTTTTTTAATTTTTTAGTATTATACTTTTGAGTTCCTTTCACATTAATTAAACTATATTAACATGGCATTTTCTGTTCACTGTCTTTGTTCTTCTCTAGACTGGAGGAACTGGCCGAGATCTGCGCCAAGTATGATATTCCTCACATAGTTAATAATGCCTATGGTGTCCAGTCATCAAAATGCATGCACCTCATCCAGCAGGTACTGTAATGCCGCCAGAGATGTTGCGACATTTGTTAACTAAGCTCAGTTGCCCGATAATGTGAGAAATTTACTTTCACATAGTGTGTGCCATCAGACAGGTAACCCATTGTGTTTTGCTTTTGTTTTTTTTACTTAAAGGTTGTCATGCACTAGAACAACCACTCTCCATGTGTGCCTTCATAAAAATAAAAAAGCCTACACTCACCTCTGGTGCTGGCGCAGCTCCTGCAATGCCAGAACTTTAAGTGCCCACATGACATGGTTATGAAATGCGAGCCCTGCGACCACTTGCTGCCGGCTTCCCTGTCCCCATCTTCCAAGGGTTAAGTATTATCACTGAGCGCTGTGGCTGCTGCTCTCTTCCTGATTATTGCTCCTGCATCCAGAAGTTGGGAGAAGCAAGCCAGCGGTGATTGGTCGCGGGGCTCGCATTTTATAACAATGTCATGTGGGCCTGGGAAGTTCTGACATTGCAGGAACCGCGCCGGTATCCGAGGTGAATATAGGTTTTTTTTATTTTTATGGGGGTACAAATGGGGAATCAGAAAGATTTTGTCCAAATAGTGGACAACCCCTTTAACTAGGCATCTGCCACGATGACAATCTTTCTTTATACTAGTTTTCTATAACATGTTTGACCACAGCCATACATACACTACCGTTCAAAAGTTTGGGTCATTTAGAAATTTCCTTATTTTTGAAAGAAAAGCTAATTTTTTTTTTCAATGAAGCTAACATTAAATTAATCAGAAATACACTTTATACATTTTTAATGTGATAAATGACTATTGTAGCTGCAAACTTCCGCTTTTTAATGCAATATTTACAGTACATAGATGTATAGAGGTCCATTTTCAACACCCACTACTCCAGTGTTTTAATGGTACATTGTGTTTGCTAACTGTGTAAGAAGGGTAATGGATGTTTAGAAAACCCTTGCACAAGTATGTTAGCACAGCTGAAAACGGTTTGGCTGATTAGAGAAGCTATAAAATTGACCTTCCTTTGAGCTAGTTCAGAATCTGGAGCATTACATTTGTTTGTTTTATGAAACTCTCAAAATGGCCAGAAAAAGAGAACTTTCATGTGAAGGTCGACAGTCTATTCTTATTCTTAGAAATGAAGGCTATTCCATGCAAGAAATTGCCAGGAAACTGAAGAGATCCTACAACGGTGTGTACTACTCCCTACAGAGGAGAGCACAAACAGGCTCTAACCAGAGTAAAAAGAGAAGTGGGATGCCCCGCTGCACAACTGAGCAATAAGACAAATACATTAGAGTCTCTAGTTTGAGAAATCGACGCCTCCATTGCTCCTCATTTGGCAGCTTTATTAAATAGTACCCGCCAAAGGTCTGCAATGCTGTAATTGCTGCAAAGGGAGCACTCTTAGACGAAACAAAGTTTGAAGGAGAAAATTATTATTTCAAATAAAAATCATTATTTCTAACCTTGTCAGTGTTTGGACTCTATTTTTTTCTATTCATTTTGCAACTCATTTGATAAATAAAAGTATGGGTTTTCATGGAAAATACAAAATTGTCTGGATGACCCCAAACTTTTGAACGGTAATGTACATAGGTAATGAGAAACCTAATGCAATGTTTGCCAGCCGGAGAGCTGCAGCGGCATTGATTTCCCCCTTTCACAGGGTGCTGCCTCACTTTGGTTAAAAAATGGCAGTGTGGGAGTCAAAACTCGAGGCAACAGGCACGAACATCTTAATCCATTGTTTGGAATAAAGACATTGACATATTAAAAAATTAATAAAATGACAATAGAAACTACCACAATAAAGTGTCTACTTTTCCTTTGCTCTCCTTTCAGGGAGCCCGTAGGGGCAGGATTGACGCTTTCGTGCAAAGCTTGGACAAGAACTTCATGGTTCCTGTAGGTGGGGCGGTTGTAGCAGGCTTTAATGATCCTTTCTTGGAAGAAATTAGTAAAATGTATCCGGGAAGAGCATCAGCCTCCCCATCTCTGGACGTCCTGATAACGCTGCTATCGCTTGGTGCAAGTGGATATAAGAGTCTGCTGACAGAGAGGAAGGTATGGTTTTTTTTTTGTTTGTTTTTTTTTTTTCAGCAGACTTTTTTTTTTTTCTTGTTAAAGCCATTGTTGCACTATAAGGCTACGTTCACATTGCGTTAGTGCTGTCTGTTACAACGGAAACGTTAACGTTTCCGTTGTAACAGACAGCACTAACGCAAACGGTTTCCGTTGTAAGTGACAGCGGACGTGACATTTGACTCACTTTAGAGCACATATGTGCGATAGACAGATGATGAGATAGACGGATGATGGGATAGATAGAGCAGGGGACACTGTTTTTCTTGCATCCATCTCCCCGCTTAATCTATGCTGCCTCCTGCTCCTTCCAGTGACGTTTAATAAGATCATGAATATTCACCCACCGACCCAGGAGCAGCAGGGAGTGAACATGGAGACAGAGCAGCAACACTAGTATTGCTATTCTTGCATCTGTCTGTCTGTCTTTCTGTCTGTCTTACCTATCTTTCTATCTATCCTATCATCTATTGCAAACGCAACGTAGTATTTATTTATAGAGCACTATTGATTCCATGGTGCTGTACATGAGAAAGGGTTACATACAAACAAGTTAAAAATACAATGAACAAACTAACAGTGACAGACTGGTACAGAGGTGAGAGAGGACCCTGCCCTTTCAGGCTTACTTTCTACAGTGCAGTGGGGAGAGAGACAGTAGGTTGGGTCTGTTCTGGTGGTGGTGGAGCGCCAGGTCCAGTGGTGGTGAAGTGGCACTGTGGTCATTGCAGGTTGTAGGCTGTTCTGATGGGTTTTCAGGTTCCGAGTATTGGGGACAGTCAGATGTTTTGGGGTGCAGAATTCCAGAGAAGTCTTGCAGGTGGCTAGATGAGGGACGTATAAGTGTGGAGGAAAGGAGGAGGTTTTGGGAGTATCGAAGATTGCGAGTTGGATGATATCGGGAGATTAGTTCAGAGATATATGGGGGGACAGATTGTGGACGGCTTTGTAAGTCAATGTTAGTAGTTTCACTTGGATTCGTTGGTGAATTGGGAGCCAGTGGAGGGATTTGAGAGGGGAAAAGTGGAGGAATAGCGAGGAGAGGGGTGGATTAGTCGAGCAGCAGAGTGTTAGGACAGATTGGAGAGGTGCAAGAGTGTTAGCAGGGAGGCCGTGGAGAAGGAGGTGCCAGTGGTCGAGATGGGAGATGATGAGGGCATGCACTAGTAGTTTAGTAGATTGAGGGTTAAGGAAGGGACCGATTCTGGAAATATTTTTGAATTGGAGGTGGCAAGGGCTTGGATGTGGGGTTTGAAGGACAGGACAGGGCAGAGTCAAGGGTTACTCCGAGGCAGCGGACTTCAGGTACAGGGCAAAGTGTGATGTCATTTATTGTGATAGGCACATCTGGTAAGGGAGGTGTGTGAGATGGAGGGAAGATGATGAGTTCGGTTTTGTCTACATTAAGTTTAAGGAAGCGAGAGGAGAAGGAGGATATGGCTGATGGACACTCTGGGATTTTGGACAAGAGAGAGGTGATGTCTGGGCCAGAGAGGTAGATCGGAGTGAGATTAGCGTGCAGGTGTTACTGGAAGCCATGGGACTGTGAGTTGTCCCAAACCTAGGGTATAGATTGAAAAAAGGAGGGGCTCCAGGACAGAGCCTTGAGGGACCCCAACAGAGAGGGGATGGGGTGCGGAGGTCGTGTGGGAGTGGGAGATGGAAAGGAAGGAGGAGATCCAGGAGAGGGCAAGGTCAATGATGCCAATGGAAGAGAGGATCTGTAATAGGAGACAGTGGTCAACTGTGTTGAATGCAGAGGACAACTCTAAAAGGAGGAGGACTGAGAAATGTCTGTTAGCTTTGGCTGTGAGTACGTCGTTAGTAATTTTGGTCAGGGCAGTTTGAGTGGAGTGGTGGGAGCGAAAGCCAGATTGAAGGTTGTCAAAGGGAGAGTTGGATGAGAGTACAGTGTGTACATGCTTTTCAAGAAGTTTGGAAGCGAATGGGAGCAGGGATATGGGCCGGTAGCTGGATGTAGAGGTGGGGTCGAGGTATGGTTTCTTTAAGGTAGGTGTAATTGTTGCATGTTTGAAAGCAGAAGGAAATGTACCAAAAGTTAGTGATAGGTTGAAGAGGTGTTGTAGTGAGGTTGTGGAGGAAGTGGGATGGGATGGGGTCCAGTGCTCAAGCTGTGAGATGCAATCTGGAGAGGTGAAGTTCTCCTTCAAACACAATGTGAACCTAGCCTTTATATGGCTGACATGCTAATACTACCGGTATGAAGGAAATTTGATGTCTCTGCATATGTAGTTTTTTGTATACTTGTATCTATTTTTCAGAATTTGTCCGCTATGATTTTTTTTTTTAATATTTATATTCAAAAGACAAGAGAATAGAAATGAATGTTCATAAAAACACTAAGTGCCTATTTGCCTGTGTATATTTCCACAAGAGCCTGAAACAAAAGTTTCTACAATTCTAGTAATTGTAAAAAAGACAATGGCAATTACCAGCCAGGTCCTACAAACAAATGCACACACGGGATACAGCAGTCTCTTAAATGGTTTTTATTAAAAGTTTAAGGCTCACTACGTTTTTTTGCAGGATCCAACGAACAGGAATGGACAGCATCAGACTGGCAACTCCGAATGCCATTTCTGTGTCTGGGCCGGTATCTGGACACAGAGCAGCGGGGAGCCGAGCACGCTGTCAGCACTGTGTCGGTGCTGTGTAATATCACTTAAGCAGTGTATCATTATACACTGCTAAAGTGATATTAAATAAAGGGGATAGCTAAAAATAAATAATAAATCCTCACCTTCCGGCGACCACAAGTGGCCCGCACTGACTGCAGCTCTCCCGGCCATTCAAGGACCTTGCATGATGTCACCGGGAGGGGCGGGGCAACCTGATCACATGACCGCATCAGCAAATCTGATGCGATCATGTGATTGGGTTGCCCTTCTTCCCCGGTGACATCATGCAAGGTCCTTAAGCTTTGTATTCAGCGCGGGACACTGTCGCCAGACAGGTGAGAATACATTTTTTATTCATCCCTTTATTTAATATCACTTTCGCAGTGTATATAGATACTCTGCTATAGTGATATTACACAGATTTACCATGGGTACAGAGCAGCACTCCTTTTCTGCGCATGCTCTGTACCCTGTAACCGGATGTGGGAAACTATTCTGTTGATTCCCAGATCTGGTGCCATAGACCCCCATGTTGTGTGTGCCGGACAGGACAGGATTAGTTTCTGTCCTGTTTTGTCACTGGAGCTCAAAAACGGTGCAGGCATCGTTTTTGGGACCGGTGAAAAACAGGACAGAAACTAATCCTGCACCGGATTCACAAAACCGGATGACCAAATAAGGCCCCATAGCGATGTATGGGGGGCAAAAACGATCCTGCTCTGTTTGTTTGAAAAGCGAACAGAACAGGATGGTAAAAACGTAGTGTGAAGCCAGGCTAACAGAGAAAATTACATCCCAATACACATTATTATAACCATATATCTAGCAGTCTTATTAATCTTACATTTTATAACCCTCCCCCCTATATCTAGCCTATATCTAGCAGTCTTATCAATCTTACATTTTTATAACCCTCCCCTCCCATTTCCCCCCCCAATTAACATATTACAATCATCAGATGTATCGTCACACAATGGATCATAAATCGTAGCAATGTGCATTAAGTACAGAAACATTAATCAGAAGGCTGTGGACCCCTGGTCAGGTGAATTCTTTCTCTCAGAAGGGCAGCCGACTGGCAGTTTGTCATCAAACCAATGGGCCGCTATAAGTTTCCTGGCAGCTTATAAAATTCTAGCTATGGTCCTTTTTCCACAATCTTCCATAGCGACATCCTCCATGCATCCCAGCACACAAGTAAGTGGATTCCTCAGGATGTCCACACCTGTTAGTGTGGCGCCCCGCACCGAGTGCGAAACAGGAGGGTATTGCAGCCACAAATGCAGCAGCAATATTCTCTGACCCAGCAGTCACACAGTTAACTCAGAGATCCTTACCCTGCATGCATCACCAAGCATAGAGGGCCAATCAGGTCCTGGTGGGCGGAGTGTAAGGGTAGTGTGTAGTGGAAGTTCAGTTCAGTTAGGAGTTGGAGTCGGAGATTGTAAGAGCAACGTAGAAGACCTTCTGCAGAATCCCAGCTCTGCAACCTAGGAGAGGGGGTTGCACAGTTCCGTGCGGCCCCTGGCCACCGTCTACCGGCCATCTCCCTACCATCACCCAGGCATCATCATGCGGGTCCGAAATCATCCCGTGCCCATCTACAGCCGGTTTGCTGGTACCGAAGCTAGCAGTAGTCCAGCTCTGCTATGCGAACCAGAGGAGTGGAGGGACCGCTTTACAGGAGCACCCCACCATCGCCAAATTCAGTTGTCTAACCAGCAGTGTACCTACCAAGGGACCCAAGGCTCCCCAAAGCATCCGGAACGTATACCCCGGATAGGGCATTCAAGCAGCCTCCCTGTACCCAATCTGGTATTCCTGGGCGACAACGGCACAGTACTTAGAGATCCGCGGTGTTCCTCCATTCTAACTGAGAACACACTGGTCATTGCTGAGTCCACCCGGTCCACTACCTACAACCTGTATACCATGTACTGCTTACTGGTTACAGTAAAGAACCCGTTACAGAGACTCAGTGTCCGTGCCTTCTTATGAACTGCTTATCCGCATGCTAAGGTAACCGCAGCTGCCTCACAACATCTTGTGCAGTTTCTGGCTCTGGGGATCACCGCTCAGCCTGTGGGGAGCGTTCCATCTTGCTGTATTCCATCCCCCGGAGGCCCCGCAGCGTCGGTACAGTTACCGAAACTCTCATAGATGGCGTCACGAAACAATTAACCCCTTAATCTGTTCCCACAAGACGTCTCATCATTTTTGATCTGTACCACCGGGCCCCACTACCGGTAGGCGCGGTCCATCCGTGACAAGGAGGAAGAAGCGAACGCCTGTCTAAACCGGAGTCCCGGACACAGTGAGTCAGAACTTGGCGTCACGAACAGGATACGAGCAGGCCCGTTCCCTAACGGGTATAATGTGCTTAAAAAGACTTTATTTCAACAATTTGGACTTTTTTCGTCCCAAAAAGAACTTTTCCCGCCTTTTCACCGTTGGGCCAAGATGGCATCCCCACCATGAGGATCCGCCACGTGCAAGCCCAGGGGTGAGCCACCACCCCTCTTCGTGGGAGGGCTAAAGGCAAAGGCGCCAAACTTATTGTCCGCCCTGATTGCTCGAATCAACCATGGGGGCGGACCAAAGACTTTTTCCCATCATTGGACTACAAAAGCCCCCAAGGAAGTGGGAGTGTCAGACCATTCTTCACGAGCTCTTCACCAGAATGGTACCTTTACACGCCGCCACAACAGGATGGATACCAACGGCAACTTCACGTGCACGAGCACGGCCGAACGGTTACCAACGGGAACCGCACCCTCTTTACACGCCGCCACAAGGTGCGCTACGCTACGCTACATTTACAGCTAGCTACATCGCCGGGTGTCTCAAGTAGCCATCTGTAGCTCAGCGTACCTCATTTACACAACGCTACAACAAGCTAATATGGGCGGACCTGGTGCAGCAGAGACAGCACATAGGCGTGCCACAATTGTGGATTACAAGACGTCCGTACGCTGATAGGACAAAGCCAGAACATCATGATTGGGCAGGCATCGCAGGAGGCTGGTTAATACAGCACGCTCGAGCAATTGTGTAGTGTGACTGGTCAGCTCCTTAAATATGCCTCCCTATGCAGCGACTACCAATCGTCATGCAGGAGCTTCCACCAATGATCGCAGATGGGGCGGGGTAACACGGAGCCTGGGTGACGCCTTAGCTACATTGCAGCTACATCGCCGGGTGTCCAGAGTTCCCTTCTGTGTGTTCTTTACACGCCGATACAGCTCGCTACAATCGGCGATGTAGCCATCTGTTTATGGGCAGTGCACGGATACAGATGTATCTGTAGCCGGCTGTGTCGTCCCGTCTTCAGACGCCGCTACTACGGGCGATATTGGCGCGACAAGCTACATTTGTAGCCTGTAGCGGGTTGTATCCATCCTGTTGTGGCGGCGTGTAAAGGTACCAGAACAGTTACCGGGTGGAGACGGGTGTGGTTCCTCCAAGAAAGATGACCAGTACCAGACTCCATGACCTGATGCGAGAAGTGGAAGCCGAGGCCAGAGCAGCAATTGGCCATCCGGGTCCGGGTCCTGTCCTCAACATAGACGGCAGCCCCGACTTCTGGCAAGAAGCTCTACAAGACCTCCGGGTGAGACTAATAGAAACCGTAGAGTGGACAATCCGCAGTTGGAGCGCGAGCTTGGGCAGCAGACTACATCGTGCGATGCAGCAGAGCCGCTCGGGTGCAACCACTCCAGGACCGGACGATATCTCGAGTTTCGGCACCGCCTCGCCCACGCTGACCACCTGTCCCGCCTCGTCTCCGGAGCCGATAGACTGCATCATCCCGGCAGAGACCACAGCTCACCCCGCTCCAAAACCTGGAACTGAACCTGTGTTTGAGCCGGAGCTTGCAACTCACTCCCAAGAAGAAATGGACATTCACTTGGTTCCCCCTGAGGAACCCGCGACTAGTCTCACCACTACCGAGACTGTCGCCTGTTTCTTCCCCAAACCGGAGGCCTCCTCTACTACCGAGGCCTACCTGGTGACCGGGATTGAGACACCACTACCAGCTGCAACAGAAGAAGAGGCAGGCAGCCTGGAAGCCCTGCAAGACGACCCCGAGGAGAATTTTGCAGCGCAGCCACCCATCGACCCAGAGGACCCCGTTCCAACATCTCCGTTTGCCGAGCAGCCCGATGTGATCGTTGAGGGAGAGGATGATGACGACGACGAGACCCACAGCGCCGCTGAGGACCTCTACACCGGGTTCGCCTGGGGAGATACAGTGGATCCTTCGGCCGAGCAATCCGCTCAGGTACATTGGTCGGGTGCCACCGCAACACCTTCTCCGGTGCCGTTCAACCGGGTTCCAATCCAGACTGCCCACCAAACTCAAGCCGTTCAACAACAGACACGTCGCTGTGACTTTATCCACACTTCGCACCGCTCCGACGAAGATGTACGTCGCATCCGAAGGGAGGAGTGGCAGGATCGTCTGCGCGCCAACATGCAGGCTCGCGCTGAAGCTCGCCGCCAACCTCCATTGCCTGATGAACTCCGCAAGACAGGACGGGTGAGCACATACAACCTTTCCACCGGGTGGGGTTTTGTCAGGGAGGAGGGTGTATGTACGGAAGTGTTTTGTGGGGCGTCGTGATGTGGAGTCGCACCTACCAAGAGGGCATCCAAACCGTGATTTGTATAGAGGGGACGTTGTAACCTACGAGCGATATGTATGCTGTGATGGGTGGTTCGCTATACGGGTCCGGAACACTGCCCTCCATAAGTGACTTTGTTGTTTGAACTTTACAAGAGACTTCTTCCTGTTTCGTAAATGACACCGCGACTTGGCAGCTACAGCCTGAACTCAAACTAAGGACCGCCAACCGCCCGCCGAGTCCGTGAATGTGTTAACCTGTTCCTTTGCTTGCAACATCTTAAGCAAATCTTTACCTGTTGTTAATAAAAGTGTATCTTTTATGCCTGTTATAAAATATAAAAATTCCTCTGTAATGTTGGGTAGCGCGACACTTGGGGACAAGTGTATTTCACCAAGGGGAGTGTGGCGCCCCTCACCGAGTGCGTCACAGGAGGGTATTGCAGCCACAAATGCAGCAGCAATATTCTCTGACCCAGCAGTCACACAGTTAACTCAGAGATCCATACCCTGCATGCATCACCAAGCATAGAGGGCCAATCAGGTCCTGGTGGGCGGAGTGTAAGAGTAGTGTGTAGTGGAAGTTTAGTTCAGTTAGGAGTTGGAGTCGGAGATTGTAAGAGCAACGTAGAAGACCTTCTGCAGAATCCCAGCTCTTCAACCTAGGAGAGGGGGTTGCACAGTTCCGTGCAGCCCCCTGGCCACCTTCTACCGGCCATCTCCCTACCATCACCCGGGCATCATCATGCGGGTCCGAAATCATCCCGTGCCCATCTACAGCCGGTTTGCTGGAACCGAAGCTAGCAGTAGTCCAGCTCTGCTATGCGAACCAGAGGAGTGGAGGGACTGCTTTACAGGAACAAACCACCATCGCCAAATTCAGTCGTCTAACCAGCAGTGTACCCACCAAGGGACCCAAGGCTCCCCAAAGCATCCGGAACGTGTACCCCGGATAGGGCATTCAAGCAGCCTCCCTGTACCCGATCTGGTATTCCTGGGCGACAACGGCACAGTACTTAGTTAGAATGGAGGAACACCACGGATCTCTGAGAACACACTGGTCATTGCTGAGTCCACCCTGTCCACTACCTACAACCTGTATACCATGTACTGCTTACTGGTTACAGTAAAGAACCCGTTACAGAGACTTACAGTGTCCGTGCCTTCTTATGAACTGCTTATCCACATGCTAAGGTAACCGAAGTTGCCTCACAACATCTTGTGCAGCTTCTGGCTCTGGGGATCACCGCTCAGCCTGTGGGGAGCGTTCCATCTTGCTGCATTCCATCCTCCGGAGGCCCCGCAGCGTCGGTGCAGTTAACGAAACTCTCATAGGTGGCGTCACGAAACAATTAACCCCTTAATCTGTTCCCACAAGACGTCTCATCATTTTTGATCTGTACCACCGGGCCCCACTATCGGCAGGCGCGGTCCATCCGTGACAAGGAGGAAGAAGCGAACGCCTGTCTAAACCGGAGTCCCGGCCACAGTGAGTCATTACTTCTTGCATCAAATTAAGAGTTGGCACCCAAAAGTTCTGTAGTCTAGGGCAGGACCACATCATATGCAGAAGGTCCGCCCCTTCCTCAGAGCAGTGGGGACAACTGGATTTCCCCCCCTCCCACAGACCCACCCTTTTCATCCAGACCGGGGTCCTGTATACCCTGTGTGTTAGAAATAGCTGTGACACTCTCCTGGCTTCACTCATCGAAACTCTGGGAATATATTGTAATATATCTTACTATTGAGAGTCCGAAATTGGTCCCACGTCCGCCTCCCATTTCTCTCTGAACCTAGTTGGTTGCAACAACAAAAAAGAATCTAAGAATCCCTTCAGTGACCCATTGAGATTAACCAAATTGACCACTGTTTGTGATATCTTGAGTTGTCGCGTAATGGCGTGTTGCAGCTGTGGATACTGGAAGAACGAAGATTGACATAAAGGAAATTCCTTCCTGAGCTCTTCAAAAGTCTTCAATATACCACCATCAAACAGCTGCGACACATACCATATCCCAACGTGTCTCCCCTGGCCAAATCCTCTCAAACGCAGAAACTTCACCAACCTGGGGTCAAACCATATTGAAGCGTAACGTGAGAATTCCGTTATTCCCCTCCATTGTCTAACTCTTTGCCAGATTTTATCCAGCATGGCGAATGTCGGGAATCTTTTGGGACTTACTCGGAACCTACCAGCCTCCAAACTAACAAGCAGTGGGCCTTTGACCACTGTAAATTCCAGAATTCTACCGGCCGATGTAGACTGTATGGCAGTACTCCAACCCACCATCTGCTGATACTGGGATGCCACATAATACACCCACGGGTTCGCAACTGCCAGACCTACCTCCTCCTTTTGACCTCTGTAAGTGTTCTAATTTAATACATGCCCTGTTACCCCTCCAAATCAATTCCCGAAAAAGAGTTAATTCGGTAAAGTTTATTTTGTGCCAGCCAGATCGGAGCATTATGAAGTATATAAAGGAGTTGTGGCATAAGGATTATTTTAATTAGATTTGCTCGACCGTCCACGGACAGGAACGGCTTCCTCCATGCTCCAGTCTTTTGCTGAAACTTACTAATAAGAGGAGTCAGATTTAAGACACTCATAATACTCTATTTTAACCCGAAAACACAATGCCCAGATATTTAAATTCACTAACCACTTTCATCATCCCTTCATCATCCAGCTCCGACATTAAGACACACCGCTCAGTACAAGGCGGAACTCAGCAGCACCAGCGCTGCACAAGCACAGCGAAGGGAAATACTTTGAAGCACCCCATCCGCATCTGTGGAGGGCACAGGACCGCTGGGATGTTGCTGGGGCACACATAAAAGGTGGTAAGAAGCTAGCAGGGACATTGTCACTGCTGCAGCATTCTTCTGTCCCTGTCCTCCTCTGTATACAGTCCCACAGGAGTTGATCAGGCATAAAGGTTTTGTGTAAACATGTCAGGCTCAAGAAGCAATAGAACTACCAGAGCTTTTAGCTCCTATTATGCCACTTGTACAGCTTGCAAGGCTCCCCTGCCAGGTGGATGTTCTACCCCACACTGCCAGGACTGCACTTCTAATGTGCCTGAACCTCCTTTATAACTCGGACAGTCGAGTGCACCTAATACTGCGCTGGAATGGGCTGTTATGTCACATGCTATGACTCAATCTATCGAGAAATTATCATCTACTTTGCTACAGGCTCTGCAGAGTCGCACCTCTCCCTGCACTGACGCACAACATGTGCAGCCCACACAAGATGAAAACACGGACCACAGACAGTCTACTGACCCTGTCCCTTCTACATCTTTATCAGGACGCAAGAGAGTCCAAAGGACACCCTCTCCAGTGTCCTCTCGTAGTTCTAGGGCATTCCCAACTGGGAAGGCCACTACGATTCCCCTGGCTCCGAGGGCCTGTATGATCCAGGTTCTGACCCAGACCTAGACGCATCCTTGGAACTAGAGCCACCAGATATGGCGGCTATAGTGGAGGACTTGATTACTTCCATTAATCAAGTACTAGACATGTCAGACCCACCTTGTGACGCTCCTGGTCACAAGGTTTCCTTTAAGAGAGGCTGGCTTCACACTGCAGTTTTTTCCCTGATCAGGTTCGATCAGGTTTGTGTGTCAAAACCAGGAGTGTCTCCAAAACTCAGAACAGGGGTCAATCTGTCAATTATAGTTTTTCTCTGCAAGTTCCTCTCCTGGTTCCTCTCCTGGTTTTGACACACAAACTTGATGGAACTTGATCAGTGAAAAAACTGCAGTGTGAAACCAGCCAGAGCTAGACGTCCGCATAAATACTTTGCGGACCATCCTGAATTTCAGGACATCCTACAAAAACATCGCTCACATCCAGATAAGAGACTTGGTAATCTGAAAACATTAGAGGCACGTTATCCATTTTTACCTGCAGTAACCCAAGACTGGGCAGGTCCACCTCAAGCGGACCCTTCATTCCCCCGGTATCTTGTCTTGCTGCACAGACTCTCCTCTCTTGACCAGACAGTTCCTCAATTAAAGATGCAAAGGATCGCCAAGTGGAACAGATGGCTCGATCAGTGTTTGAAGCCTCAGGGTCATCATGGTCTCCAGCCTTCACTTCAGTATGGGCAGCAAAGGCCATTATGACTTGGGCCGGCAACCTGCATACTGCCTTGCGCACCACAGAAGCTGATCCAGTACTATCAGATCAGGCAGCACAGATTTCCATCACTGCGGACTACCACTTCACGCCGCCTTGGATACAGCAAACTGCACAGCTGAAGCAGCGTCAAACGCTATTACAATCAGGCGCGCGCTCTGGTTGTGGGAGTGGAAGGCAGACGCGGCATCTAAGAAGTTTTTTACAAGTCTTCCATACCTAAGTGGCCGTCTCTTCAGGGAAAAACTGGACAAATTAATCTCTGACGCTACTGGAGGCAAGAGTACCTCTCTTCCCAACGCAAACCAAAGCGGCCTTTCAACCGCCACCAACAAACACAGTTTTGATCCTTTTGGAACTCGTTTGGTCGGTTTCCAGAACAGCACAAACCGGCAGCCGCTCACCGCGTAGAGACAGGTCACGAGCCTCATAGAAGTCGAGCACGAACTGGCAATCCCACTCACACCAGTCTATACCTAAGGGATCACGATCCGATAGGTTTTCCTCCTCATGAATTGTTTACCACGGAAGACACCTCGCAAGTAGGCGACCAACTTTTACACTTCCGTCAAGCCTGGCTCGCTACTACAGACGACAGGTGGGACAGACAGCTGGTGTCTTCCAAAACACAGTACAGTATAGAGTTCGAGGCCCGACCACCCAACCGGTTCATTCCGTTAGTACCTCCAAATCTCCGTCCAAGGCTCGTCTTTTTTTCCAATTTTGTCTTCCGTCGGCTGTACTTGGGACTTAAACAAATCAGAGTAAAACCCCGTCATGACCTCCAGAATGGCCCTATTAGAAGTGTGTTCACTCCCATCTTTCTCCTTTTTAATTTAGGGATATACGCAGATTCCCTTTGGGCCACTACCACCCTGGACAGAAGATGGCCTGCCCTCTCCCCTTACTCAAAGAATTTCATCATACAGAACAGTTTTAACGGACATATCACATACCTCATTTTGTGCTATTCTCAGGCGTTCCTGTGCCTCAGGGGTTCTCCACTACCAGTGCCTCCTCAGCATCCTCCAATGCACTGATAAGCTCCTGGTCTCTCCTGCCTGTTTCAGTCTTAACCATTGAGATCTCTTTTATACACATCCCTCTGAAGTAGGCCTTCATAGTTTCCCAGACCGTCAACATCGATGTCGAGCCAGTATTCATTTTAAAGGACTCCGTCAGCTCAATCTCCATATGAACATCCAGGTCTATTAACTGGAGTCAGAATGGGTTTAACCTCCACAAGGGTTTCCTGGTAAGCTCATAGTCTTGCCCCTGAAGCACCACACACATGGGTGAATGGTCTGACAGAGTTCTGGCCAAGTATGTCACCTTGCTAACCAAGTCCATCAGCAAGCCCATTCCCCAAAGCCAGGTCAATCCTGGATAAAGAAGCAAACGTAGTTGAGAAGCAGGAAAATTGATAAACTCCCGGGGGATGAATCCTCCAAATATCAAATGATGCAATTTCTTGCATCATTTGATTCCTGAACGGGGTGCAATTTTCACCCGATCTCAATGCATCCCGCCTACCTCTGTCCCAATGGGAGTCAGGGATGTTGTTAAAGTCCTCTATTATCATAAAGGGAACCCCTGGGAAGTCCCCCACTGTTGCCATGATCCTATAAAGCAGTTTACCACTATACGGCGGAGGTATATATATTGCAATCAATAACATCAATGTTCCAGACAGGCTACAAAACAAACATACACAGCGTCCCAGTGGGTCCACAATCTCCTTATGCTGATCAAAGGTATATCTGAACGGACAAGTATATGGCCCCTTCCCCCCGTGAGTACGATGAATATGTTGCGTGATGTCCTGCCCACAGCCAGCTTTCTATTATGGAGGTGTATTTCTCCTTCGCCTCATTGGGGGACACAGGACCGTGGGTGTTATGCTACTGTCCACTAGGAGGCGACACTAAGCAGAATCTGCAAAAGAGTAACAGTGGCTCCTCCTCTGCAGCATATACAGCCTAGAGCAGGAAGTGCTTCTCCAGTTTTTGCTTAGTGTCGAAGGAGGCACACGACCATTTTTACTCTCTATTTTTTTCATCTTTTTTTCTTCCAATGAAGAAAAGTGGGTCCGGCGTGGCCCCCGGCATGCTCCTTCTTTGGCCACCCACTGTTGGGGCGCTGGGTTGAAGTTGAGAATCCTTACATATGCCGTACTCCTTTCTCGGCCTCCCACTGTTGGGTTGCTGGGTTAAAGTTGAGACAGCCCAGCATAACATCCACCTTCCTCACTCCCTCGGGGTCCTGAGTTGAAGCCAGAGCTGGACTACCTGCCAGATGACGTCCCCCTAATCACCCTCTGGGTGCTTAGGCTGAGGCACCACAGGTACCAGCAGCACATGCTGCATTATGGGCTGGGATTCTGAATGGCTGCCTGCAAGAGTGCAGGCTCGGAGACGACCCCCTAATCACCCTCTGGGTGCTTGGGCTGAGGCACCACAGGTACCAGCAGCACATGCTGCATTCTAGGCTGGGATTCTGAATGGCTGCCTGCAAGAGTGAAGGCTCAGAGACGACCCCCTAATCACCCTCTGGGTGCTTGGGCTGAGGCACCACAGGTGCCAGCAGCGCAGCTGCACTTCTCTAACTGGGTCTGGTACCATATCAGAGCCTGGTGGGGTCTGGGTTCAGCCCACTCAGCCCTGCACTGTCCTCCATATAAAACAGTATATGACTGTGGCTGCCTCCGGAGCATGGCAACTTGAGGTCCTGGGACAGAGGTGTCTCCCTGTCCCCCTTCTCCCTGCATGGCTCCCACAGCTCAAGGCAGGGGAAGAGGTGCCCAGCTCCCCCTACGCTGCCCCTGCAAGAGCAGGCAGCAATGTACCTGGGCGGCAGGGATCCGCCATGGCCCCCCTCGCCGCCAGACCTGCGGACCCGGATGGGTCGCGGGCTTCCGCCATCACGCTAGGCCCCGGCTTCAGGCCTAGCGTGGACGGCGCCGCCCATTCCCGCCCACCGCCCGCCCTCCGAATAGCGTCATATGACGCGGCGCCTCATCACAGAGAGGGCGGGAAGTCCCTCTGGGCGCTGGTTTTGCGCGCCCATCCATGTTCCCGCCCCCTCCTCCTCCCGGCGGCGCCAAACTGCAGCCTGGGCGCCATGATGAAGTGTGGGCACAAGCACACACAAGTGTAGCGGCTCTATACAGGCTGCGGAGGCATATACAAGACATTCAGCATTGATGTGTTTCCTGCTGCAGCCCCCCCCCCCACCACCCAGGTGTGACAGGCTGTGTGGGGCAGATACAGGACAGCCAGCAGAGATATAATTCCCTGCTGCAGCTTCCTCTCCCCCTGTACACCAGTGACAGGCTTCGCCATGTGTCACAGGCTATGCCATGCGTGTCAGCCTACGCCATGCGTGACAGCCTACGTAGGCCTTTACAGGAATCCGGACTCCATGGGAAGAAAGTGGGCAGCCCGACATATTTCGGTCCTGAAATACTCTGTGCTGCTGTGAATACAGGTTTTTGGTGAATTTGTCAACTTCTTAACCTGTTGCAGCACAGCACTGTTCTCACTTACATCACACTGAGTGTAAGTGCCCTACAAGATCTCTCCTGACATACTCTGTGCTGCTGTAAAATCATATTTTCAGCAGCTATACATAATGTCAGTGAAGAAATTAGGCATCAGGCTGTTCTCAGTACACACAGGGGAGACGTGATCCACTACATGCCCTGTGGATGTAATGTGTTTATTCTGTGTCGTCACAGTGTGACACGGCTTCGCCTATGTTCATCTGAAGTTTTACCTCTTATGACTCTCACCCAGCGAGCAGAGTTCCTCTGCCTAGTGCGGGTGACCCACTAATAGGCACAGCCTGGCTTTCCTTCCACCGTGTCAGCCAATGATGCCAGTGCCTATCAGACATACTGCTACATCTAGATAGACAGTTATTACGTCTGCAACTGTATCGCAGTTTATGGGAAACTAGTATGCAGCAGGACGATGCCTCCGAAGTCTGACGTTTTTGCAATCCCAGACTCGAACCTTTATGCATCTCTAAATCAACGTTCCATCTCACAGGAAGCTAAATGTCTATACTTAAAACATTCAGCTGTGTCTCACAGGACACAAGACCGTACCCATGGGACCCTCAGCGCCCCATTCACCATAAGGGAGTTGTGTTGGGTTCGGACTTCATGGGTTCGTGCGGTACCCTATCTGACAACAAGTTTTCCCTAGGGACATATTTCCGCTGAACAGAACACAACAGCAGGCATCAGAGTCCGCTACCATGCCTTGAAGATGCCAATCGCACTGCACCAGGCGGGGCCTCACTCGCAGTCAGCAATCCAGTTTCCAACCTTTTGGGAATTCATATAGCGGATCATCGTCTAGATCGACACAAACTCAATCAACGCACATGTAGCGATCACAGACAACCCTCCAAACTCGCGTCAGGAGCCCCTTAATCAGGGAGTCATTATGCCTGTGCTACACGCAGAGCGTGTTTAAAGGTTCTATGCCTGTGCTACAAGCACAGCGTGGTTTAAAGGTGCTATTCCAATTTCTTTGTAGTCTATAAACAAGAACGTGCAGTACATCCTGTGCTAGACTGACACAGCTAGACAAACATACCTGGGACAGATTTTTCCGCATGGATTCTCTCCGCTCCATAATGTTCCTTGGAGAACGGAGAATACATTGCATCCTTAGATATACAGGACCACTACCTGCATGTTCCACTTGCAGCCACTTATCATAATTACGATTTGCCAGCCCATTCTTAATTGTGGCGTTTCCGTCCACACTTGTTACAGTTCCCTAAGTGGTCACAAACGTTATGGCAGTCGTCTGGTTTTCCTGCATTTCAGGGACAGGTCAATCTTACTCCTCAACGCACGACCTTCAGGGATTGAGAACACAGCGTCGCTATCACGGTGAACACTTTATTAAGACTTGTTTGGCTGGTCATCTTCCAAGAGTCTACGCCAGTTTTCACTGCAGTCTCTAGTATTTTCGGAACGCATTTCAATACATTCAAAGCACTGATCAGATTTTTCCAAGACTAGGCATAGATACTTCAACCAGAAGTCCGCACTCTCCTTCAACGGTCACCTCAGCCTGTCAGACCTGACATGACGGTCAGTGGCAGGACGGTGGTAGCACTGGTAGTTAGTTCCTTGACGCAGCTGCTCCTCAGGCCTCCGCAGTTATCCATGCTCACGTCATGAGATAAGATGGTACGATCTCGTATCAGGAGGTGTCTTCTTCCAGTACCAGCCATGTGGTATCTCCTGTGGTGGCTCAGCCACTTACTAGTACGCAGAAGTTTCTTCTTCCACCAAGTTGAAAGGTACGATTCACCTACGTGAGTCGGACACAATAAGGTGCGCTGTACCTATATTTCAACACTCTGACCAACGGTCCTGATCGGAATCAACGATTCTCATCGTCCTTCGGGAGATTTGGGCGAGATTACCAACACTGAAGATTTATCCCTTCTTCTGGTGGACCGCCTTTTCAGAAGGCAGTCTGACGATGCCACGACTGTGGCATATGTCGATTCACTAGAGCGAATCCCGCAGTTCCCAGGCAATGAAGAACGTTGACCACATTCTTCACTAGGCGGACTTCACAAACTCAGTATTACCGGTTGTTATTCTACACTTGTAGATGATTAGAACAAGCAGTTCTTCTGTTGCCAAGGGCTTACCTCAGAATAGGGTCCCTACATCCAGATGTCTTCATGCAACTCTGACGTCACTGGAGAACTCCGGAAGCATCCATAATAGTGTCTCACCTCATTACCGAGGTTCCTAACTTAATAGCCAGGTCCCACGACCCACAGTCATGGCTGGCGGAAGGTCTGATCTTGGACTGGACCCGGTTCCAACTCCACTTCTCTTTCCCCAGGCTACCACTATCCCAGGTAGTGAAGATAATAAAACTGGACTGTCAACAAATCATCCTTGTGGCCACACACACTTGGCATGACGAGCTCGTCCACTTCATAGCGCACGTGCTATGCTGCCTACTCGATCGTCCAGACCTACTCTCTGAAGGCCGTCTTACCATTATAATTCATCGGCTCTAAAATAGACGTCGTGACCCTGAAACTCCGGGTGTTCACGTAATGTTGTCGCAACCTCAATCAGAGCGCGGACACCGCTTTCAGAAGAGATATTCCATCAACATGGAAAATCAATTTATTTTCCCTTCTTCTTGTGGTTTTTCGTCTTAGCACGGTTTCCTCTCAAGGATTCCCAGGCCCACCCGACCGGTTCTACACTCACATCTGTCCTTAGGTCCTCTCAAAGGACAAGTTCCAAACCTTTTTTCATCCCCTCTAGGCAATGTCTTGCTACCAGACCTCAATTACACATCCTTTCTTCAAGGAGTCTGCCGACTTGTTCCTCCCTCTCAAAGTCTACTAGTCCCGGGGGTCATGACCCTCATCCTCACAGCTTTATGCTAACCACATTTTAAGACATGGGGAAAAATCCCTTCATCTTCTCACACAAGGAGTTGTTTTCTGGATGGCAATTAATCTCTCCGCAGAGTTGTTAAATTTGCAGCGTTTTCGGGTAAACCGCCTTTTTTGTTTTTTGTTTTTTCTGGTCTCTCACCCAGACAAGGTTGCCCTACATCTGGTTAGTTTTTTCCTCCAGATGGTGGTGTCTTTTGTTGTCCGCCTGCCTGAATATATATTTCTGACAGCGCTACGTCTAGTGCCAGTTCATCCGGTCAGTAATGCTCTGCATTCCTACACCTTGGTCAGAACTCTACACATATACGCGCTCAGGACAAGTTCCGTTTAGAAACCTCTTTTCCTTTTTCCAGAAGGATAAACGCAGCAGGCAGGCCAGGTTCTTCAAATGC
Organism: Allobates femoralis; assembly: GCA_033576535.1. Classification (NCBI taxonomy): domain Eukaryota; kingdom Metazoa; phylum Chordata; class Amphibia; order Anura; family Aromobatidae; genus Allobates; species Allobates femoralis. The sequence continues at coordinate 110,685,592 of JARQOC010000003.1, read as the reverse complement.
TTGATCAGATGGCTTAAATCCACCATCCGGGGTGCTTTTTAGCATTATTATTATTATTTATTTTTTTATTTTTAGGTAGCACCATTCATCCATGGTGCTGTGTCTTTTCCGGCGGCGGGCACAGCGCATTCTACTATGAGCGCTGGAGTCTCCTGGGCTACTGAGCTATTAGGCACCAGGAGTTAGCACAAGTGTGTAAGGCAGACAGCATGCACATGCTTGCCAGACGCCTTAGGCTCTCACTCAGTCCTCGGCAACTGCAAGTCTAGGAAACTGTACCCTCCAGGCGGCATTAGCCCACCTGTAGGTGCATTGTTATTGTTATTATTAGTGATTTTCCATTGCTGTTCCCACCCAGGGACTGCTTTAGGACGTCCCACGGTCCTGTGTCCCCCAATGAGGCGAAGGAGAAAAGGAGAATTTTGTGTACTCACCGTAAATTCCTTTTCTCTTAGCCTCTAATTGGGGGACACAGCACCCACCCTGTTGCCCGTTTCGGGCCGTTACTAGGTTCTCATCTTACTCCTGAGAGGTTATATAGTTGCCTGTTTATTTTACAGGCCTGCTTATACTGTTATTACGTAGTTGCCTGTTCGGTTACACGTTTTACCTTACTGTTATTATGTGGCTGCCTGTTTACTTAACAGGCCTTATTTTACTGTGATTCTTGTCTTTCTTCTGTTAATTCTCCTACTGCTTTAGCACAAAACTGGAGAAGCACTTCCTGCTCTAGGCTGTATATGCTGCAGAGGAGGAGCCACTGTTACTCTTTTGCAGATTCTGCTTAGTGTCGCCTCCTAGTGGACAGCAGCATAACACCCACGGTCCTGTGTCCCCCAATTAGAGGCTAAGAGAAAAGGAATTTACGTGAGTACACAAAATTCTCCTTTTTACCTTCTATTAGGTGAATTTTTTTTATTTTTGTAAGCATATTACTGAGGTTTGACATCATGCAGAAAAGTAAGCATTGCCTGCCTCTTCACTCCAGATGCCAGCCCCCTGATAGTCCAACTTACAATCTTTACCTTATCCGCCCTTGCCCCTCTGTTCCAAACATAGTGCCCCCTCTATCCCCAATTGCGAATAAAAGATATTGCTCTCGGTAGATCCTGTGTGACATAAAGAATAAAGCCCCCGTCACACTAAGCGAGATCGCTAGCGAGATCGATGCTGATTCACAAGTTTTGTGACGTAACAGCGACCTCGCTTTGTGTGACATGCAGCAGCGATCAGGCCCCTGCTGTGAGATCGCTGATCATTACAAACCGTCCTGGAACATTTCTTGGACGTCGTGCTCTCGCTGGGCAGCGTGCATCGCTGTGTTTGAGAGGGACAACGACCATTGATCTCAACACTACGCCTGAGGGTGACAGGGTCCCAACAACCGCCGTATCATTGCTGCGTCGCTGGTGACATCTGACTGTTTGACATCTCACCAGCAATCACGTAACGACGCACTAGCGATCCCTACCAGGTCGTATCGTTGTCGGGATCACTGGTGCGTCGCCAGGTGTGACGTTACCTTAAATCAACATTGCTATTGCAGCCTGAGCAGGGTCTTCTCTGCATCTTCTACACACTGAACTGTCAGAATTGGCGTAGGAGCGTAAGCTATTCCTATTCTGAAAAGTGCTGTACACAATGAAGTGTCAGAAGTGGCATAGCTCACACTCCTACATCAGTATTGACAGCTCAGTGTGTAGAAGATGTAGAGAAGTCCCCGCTCAGGCTGCAAAAGCTGACAGAGCTTCAGTGTTTATAATAAAGTGGTGGTCATAAACACTCCTGGAGCCCCTCACCAGGTCCCCACATATTATATACATGTATACAATAAATGTTCAATCACACTTGCACACATTAAACATAGGGCACAAGCCCTGTGTCTGAGGTGTCACTAACATGAAATGACACACGCAGGACAAAAATCTGCACCTTCCCCGCACCAAAAAATGCATCGTTGGCACGTCACCTTCTTGGTGTGTTTTGTCAGAAGGTGCAGATTTTCGTCTCCAAAAATCTGTGCCTACTTTTTGCCTGTCAGGACATAGCCTTAGATCGCATGTGATCTACACATGACTATATCAAGCCAAATAACAGGAAGTATCCAAACCAAAATAGCTTTATTTAACGCATAACATACCAAAAAGAGACAAAAGTTGACTAAAAGCACAATGAAATAAAGCCAAGTAACTTCTCCTGATATGTGCAGAAAATGCAAGATCAAAAACTCGCCAAACGTTCATCATGGGAATGTGGACTTAAGAAACACTTTGTGTTGCTGTTTTTCACAAATTTCTTGCTTAAAGGGACACTGTCACCAAGTTTTTGCCATCCCATTTGAGAGCAGCATAATGTAGAGACAGAGACCCTGACTCCAGCGATGTGTCCCTTACTGAGCTGCTTGCTGTCGTTTTGATAAAATTAGTCTCTTCTCTGCGGCAGATTTAGCAGTCTGTAAATATGCCGGACTACCAGACTAATGATGATCTCCAGATGATTAAACAGTGATTTTATCAAAACTACACTGAGCAGCCCTGTGAGTGACACATCACTGGAATCAGGGTCTAAGGTCCTTTATTTTGCTCATCTCAGATTAGGTTACAAAAATCTGCTGATTGGTTCCCTTTAACATACACCAGCAATTTAGCAATGGGGCTTAAAATGTATTCTTTCCAGGTTATCCAAGACTTGTGTTTTTGATTGGTATCACTATCACTAAGGCTATGCGAGCATGCTGCATATTTGATTGCAAACATTTCTGCACCAAATATGCATCTTCTAGCAGAAAATAAAAATACCCAAAAAGCGTCATGTTTTTGGTTTGCATGTTATGCTTTTTTTTTATTGCACTTTTTTGCACGATGACAATGGCTGGAGGTGCACAAAACTACGAATCCATAATCGACATGCGGCAGATTTTTCTACATTCAAAATCTGCACCAAATACACAAGGGAAAAATCCGCATCACGGGCAGAGCACTGCTAAATCCTCATAGACTTTGCTGGTGTCAGGATAGACGTGCAGATTTTTCTGCACCAAATATGCAGCACGGGGCTGAGTTTTGGAACTGGCCTAAAAAAACCTCAATAAACGTTAAAACAAATGAACACTTTGAACAGCAATGTCAAAACAACTTGCTGTGCCCATGTTCCATCCCTTATCACTGTTTTGTAATCGCTTCAGACTTCGAAAGTTGCAAAGTGGCTAAAAAAGGGACAGGTCTATTCTTCAAATGAGCCACCAATATCATTTTATACAGGGTGAACCAAAAATAGGTGGATGTGACCTTTTTATATCTATAACTGCTCCACCTACTTTCATCTCACCCTGTGTATGTACAGGTATATATGTACACTGCTGATTGTTTCCTGAAGCGCCCTCTGCTCCAAAAACCATGTGGATGCCCCAGTATCTAAAGGACTCCATGTTCACCTACCCTTGTAATAATGGTGGCATTTGTTTACATACTCAAAAACTGATAAGTAAAAATAGTATCCAAATAAATAAATCCAAATAAATCCTAACGGGAACTCCAAGTCAGGAGGCAAACATAGGGCAGGAGACCCAGTATTCACCCGGGGTGCCAGTCACAGAGCAAAGTCCATACTTTTCAAGTATCCAAATAAATGCCACCACCTTTATCTGCTCCTTTTACAACAGAGAACAAATTTGTATATCTTCTACAGACTCCCCCATATGATCAGAAATACCATTTGAATTGCTCTTGCGCTATATGTAAATTGGGACAGTCCCCTCTGATGGGCGTCATCGCTGTGGCGTCTGTGCCTCCCCTCTGCATCTAATCCTCAACCTCTGACTTATTTATGTGGATGACATGTCCATCATCATCCACATAGCACAAAGTAATTTTGCGCCTGCGCAAACGCTTTTTGCTCCGACCCACTGAGGGCAGAACATGGGACATCAGTGTCATTCATAAAGACGTCATTTAGAATGTCACCCCTGTCGATATACATACACTATGATGCATTACTGTTAATTTAATCCCCCCTCCCCCAGGTGGAGAAAGGATTACATGAGGCACAGTATTTTGCTTAGCTTAGTAAATCTACCACAGAATTTCCAAGTTCCATTTTGGTAATTCCCTAAATAAGGAACCCAAACAGACTCATGAATGAATGAATGAATGAATGAATGAATGACCTAATCAATGCAGCAGTAAATTGGTGACACTGTCACTTGTTAGTATGCAGAAATGCTAGTATTAAAAGGCTATTCCCACAGGATATGGTATAAATGTCTCCCGAACTTGGGAGTCCCCTGACCTCTGTGTGGCCTGAATGAAAGGTGGCCACAATTGTATGGCTGCTTGCTTGACTGTTCTTTGGTCGCGGGGCTTGAATGTCATAACAGTCACCGCGGGCCGGGTTCCGTGTCCTCACCTTCCAACACAGGAGTACTCCACAGTCCGTGAGCGCTGCCACTGCCACTCCCTTCCTGGAGTACTCCTGTGTCTGAAGGTGAGGAGAAGGAAGCTGGTGGTGATTATTTATGACACTCGAGCCCCGTGACCATAGTCAACATGTGCTGGTGGCCTAAGGCTCCCTCACAAAGTTGAGTCTCGGGATCATGGTCATAGACCTTTTTACAACCTTTATTTGTGAGTCTTTTAAGGTGTATCATGAAGGAATGCCCCTGTAGAAATGACATCTACTTGTCAGGAAATTCTGGCCAAGTGACTGCTCTTCGCCCCACATTGGGCAGCCATAGGCACATGCACGGCTCCTTCCATTCACTACTATGGTAGTTCTGAAAATGGCCGATAAACAGGGCTTAGCCATGGTCATAACCTCCAGGTCCCATCGTAAATGTCTGAACTGGAAATGCCCCTTTATTGGTTATGCCTGATATAGAAATGACTTTCCCTGTAATTTATCCTTGAAAACTATGTGATGTATTGTGAATCAATTGCTATGAAAACACAGGATAATTTGTTTTTTAGACTTCTTCAATCTAATTTAGCCTTTACCACTATGGCGGCTTCTACCGTGCGACATTGATTTATTTCAGGATTACTGGGGGGGCCATGTCCGGTGTTCGCTCGGCAGTCAACGTGCGCGCTTCAGTTCTCAGAATTTTCCATTTGTTCATCAGGAAAGAAGGGCTGAAATTAGGTTAAATATCAGACGTAGAAATCAATGCCGTCACCAGCTCATTTTCTGAAACCTTGCACCGCATTGCTTGGGGTGCTATTAAGTTCCCCATCCAAGTTGTTATTGATTTGACCCCTGAAAGAAAGATTCCTCTAAGCCCAAATGCTATTAATCTGCATTAAATGTTCTCCCCATCTGAATGAACGAGACCAAACCGTGTGTATGAAGCTCCTCCTGTAAGTATGACGGGGTCAGGAAGGGAGAAACGTATATATAAAGAGTCAGTGTGATGGATGGACAGGACTTGCCTGGTGTTCCCTTCCTTTGATAAAAGCGCTGATACTTCATGCATTTTATTGATGGGTAAGACCAAGGGCAGCACAACTCTGCGGTCAGCTGAAGGAGAAGCCACAGTCATGGCGTTATCCGCTCACTATCTGATTAAACCTAGCATATTATTAATTTATCCTCCCGAGATTTACATCACTGATAGCCAGCAGGCTGACCTTCCATGTGCCAATCACAGCATGCTTATTAAACCACTAAGTAATAACTCCTGCAAACATTGGAACAGTGTTTACCGCAATGACACAATGCGAGAAGCAATATCCTTAAAGGAGGTTCACTGTTACAATGAATGAGCATTGAGCCTATGCAAGGTTAAAAGCAATCTGTCATCAGGCTATGTAATCTGAAAGCAGTATGATGTACAGGCAGAGAGCCTGATTCCAGTGATGTATCACTTAGTTTCCTGGGTCCAGCAGTTATGATGGTATTAGTTTTCTCGGCTGTAGATCTAGCAGAGCTCTGAATTCTGAGCTGTGTATAACCCCACCCACATTATTGATTGGCATTTGTCTGTGTACACAGTACATTGACAGAAAGCTGCTAACCAAGAAGCACAAGACGCCTCATCCTCTAGTGATACTCTCTGAATGATTGAAACTCTCAGATTACATAGCAAAAACCTGGTGACACGGATTCTCTTTTATAGGGTTATCCCTTATCCAATGTTGCTCATTTCTGAGGGTCTGACCACTTACATGACCCACAGCGATCTCCAGAATGGACCTCTGTTGAATCTGTCTCGAATGTAGTGGAAGATTGAAAGATTGACCTCCGCTTCAGTCATTGTGTATGGGGATGTGGAGTACTGACTCTACGTTCTCCAGCATTCTAGACTGGGATCTGCACAGCCCTGGTGGCTGGACCCCCAGCAATCCACAGCTTCTTCTCTGTCCTGTGGATATGGGATAACTTTCTACTTTGGGAAGAACCCATTTATAGTAATGTGCTTATCAGAAAATGACCTTTTGATTAAGTCAGGATTTTATGTTACATTTCTCAACTTTCACACTGGTCATTGGGGACTTTTTTAGACCCCAAATTCTTACTCTTTCAAGAAATAATTAATGTACATTAGCCACAATGGTCAAAATTCAACCCAGTCCTTTATATTGAAGTGTCTAATGAATATGTTGAAAGGTCGTTGTAAAGGGAGGAGGAGCAGGGTCAGGTGTGACATCGCCTATTGTGATTGATCGATCCTGTGTTATCAGCTGTGTATACATGTGTTACCTGTCTCTATAATCCTTCCTCTGCTGATAATGATACTCATGAAATCTCTTCGTGAAAGGACAGTCATTATAGTATAAATATGCCCCAGTGTACAGTGGGAAAATTACAAAAGTAAAGGGGATCCGTCTACAGATTTTTGCCATCCCATCTGAGAGCAGCATAATATAGACATAGAGACCATGATTCCAGCGATGTGTCACTTACTGAGCTGATTGCTGTCATTTTGAAAAAAATTACTCCTTTCTCTGGTGCAGAATTAGCAGTTCATGAATATGCTGGACTACTTGGAGCAGGCTAAGTAGTCCTCTAATGATGATCTCCAGCTTGTTAAACTGTGATTTTTAGTAAAACCACACAGAGCAGCCCAGTAAGTGACACAGCGCTGGAATCGACATCTCTGGCCTTACATTATGCTACTCAGATTAGGCAGCAAAAACATGGTGACAGATGCCCTGTAATATTTTAATTTTAATAATATTAAAATCTAATTATACATAGATTGTGACATCATAAAAAAACATTGCAAATAATCTTTTAAAATGCAAGTAACACTAAAACCTGATTTATACACTAAAGATAAAATGGGGAGGGTGACAAGAGGCACAATAGTGCCCTATCACTAGTGACACTTATACAGTTAGGGCCAGAAATATTTGGACAGTGACACAATTTTCGCGACTTGGGCTCTGCATGCCACCACATTGGATTTGAAATGAAACCTCTACAACAGAATTCAAGTGCAGATTGTAACGTTTAATTTGAAGGGTTGAACAAAAATATCTGATAGAAAATGTAGGAATTGTACACATTTCTTTACAAACACTCCACATTTTAGGAGGTCAAAAGTAATTGGACAAATAAACATAACCCAAACAAAATATTTTTATTTTCAATATTTTGTTGCGAATCCTTTGGAGGCAATCACTGCCTTAAGTCTGGAACCCATGGACATCACCAAACGCTGGGTTTCCTCCTTCTTAATGCTTTGCCAGGCCTTTACAGCCGCAGCCTTCAGGTCTTGCTTGTTTGTGGGTCTTTCCGTCTTAAGTCTGGATTTGAGCAAGTGAAATGCATGCTCAATTGGGTTAAGATCTGGTGATTGACTTGGCCATTGCAGAATGTTCCACTTTTTTGCACCCATGAACTCCTGGGTAGCTTTGGCTGTATGCTTGGGGTCATTGTCCATCTGTACTATGAAGCGCCGTCCAATCAACTTTGCAGCATTTGGCTGAATCTGAGCTGAAAGTATATCCCGGTACACTTCAGAATTCATCCGGCTACTCTTGTCTGCTGTTATGTCATCAATAAACACAAGTGACCCAGTGCCATTGAAAGCCATGCATGCCCATGCCATCACGTTGCCTCCACCATGTTTTACAGAGGATGTGGTGTGCCTTGGATCATGTGCCGTTCCCTTTCTTCTCCAAACTTTTTTCTTCCCATCATTCTGGTACAGGTTGATCTTTGTCTCATCTGTCCATAGAATACTTTTCCAGAACTGAGCTGGCTTCTTGAGGTGTTTTTCAGCAAATTTAACTCTGGCCTGTCTATTTTTGGAATTGATGAATGGTTTGCATCTAGATGTGAACCCTTTGTATTTACTGTCATGGAGTCTTCTCTTTACTGTTGACTTAGAGACAGATACACCTACTTCACTGAGAGTGTTCTGGACTTCAGTTGATGTTGTGAACGGGTTCTTCTTCACCAAATAAAGTATGCGGCGATCATCCACCACTGTTGTCATCCGTGGACGCCCAGGCCTTTTAGAGTTCCCAAGCTCACCAGTCAATTCCTTTTTTCTCAGAATGTACCCAACTGTTGATTTTGCTACTCCAAGCATGTCTGCTATCTCTCTGATGGATTTTTTCTTTTTTTCAGCCTCAGGATGTTATGCTTCACCTCAATTGAGAGTTCCTTTGACCGCATGTTGTCTGGTCACAGCAACAGCTTCCAAATGCAAAACCACACACCTGGAATCCACCCCTGACCTTTTAACTACTTCATTGATTACAGGTTAACGAGGGAGACGCCTTCAGAGTTAATTGCAGCCCTTAGAGTCCATTGTCCAATTACTTTTGGTCCCTTGAAAAAGAGGAGGCTATGCATTACAGAGCTATGATTCCTAAACCCTTTCTCCGATTTGGATGTGGAAACTCTCATATTGCAGCTGGGAGTGTGCACTTTCAGCCCATATTATATATATAATTGTATTTCTGAACATGTTTTTGTAAACAGCTAAAATAACAAAACTTGTGTCACTGTCCAAATATTTCTGGCCCTAACTGTATACAGTGGTGGTGCTGTGAAGCTGCTCACCTGGTCCAGTTGTGATCCCCACAACTGGTTTGAAGGTGTTTTTGGAAACTATGTTCCAGCTGCTGCAGGACCTCCACCGACCACTGGATAGTGGTATGTATCAAAGAAATGATGGGAGTGCTGGTGTCTCACGGTCCGCGCTGCTTCAGGGTTAAATAAACTCACCAAAGAGCCAAATCGATTTCCATCCTTTTATTCCTCCTCTCTCCTACGCGTTTCGGCGCCTATCCTGGCACCTTCATCAGGGATATTACATCAGACAGTGGCAGTGGGGTTTTTATAGCCCCAAACTTACAAAAAACAGGGTGTTGTCTGTGTACCTGTGATGTCATTTGCATCATCCAAAATGGGAGGATCTGCTTTTTGTAAATTTGGGGCTATAAAAACCCCACTGCCACTGTCTGATGTAATATCCCTGATGAAGGTGCCAGGATAGGCGCCGAAACGCGTAGGAGAGAGGAGGAATAAAAGGATGGAAATCGATTTGGCTCTTTGGTGAGTTTATTTAACCCTGAAGCAGCGCGGACCGTGAGACACCAGCACTCCCATCATTTCTTTGATTTATACAGTGGATCATTCTAATGATGATTCTGATCAGTTTTAATATAAATATTCTCTGTTTATATAGAAATATTTCTGTAATAAAATGATGTCGTGCAGCCCAAGAGAAAAAAATTTCAGATGAAGGGCAAGGATATAATCCCAATAGTCGTCCTTTAATTTAGCACACTTTTAGTGTCCTGTAATTTAGCACACTTTTAGTGTCCTGTAATTTAGCACACTTTTAGTGTCCTGTAATTTAGCACACTTTTAGTGTCCTGTAATTTAGCACACTTTTAGTGTCCTGTAATTTAGCACACTTTTAAAACCTCAACAAAGTGGGACAAGTTGACTTGTTTCGACTCAAGACTGAGCCTTAGTCGTAACATGATGTAACATGATGGTATGACGAAGACTCTTGAGTCGAAACGTGTCCACTTGTCTCACTTTGTTGATGTTTTAGACGTGTGCTAAATAAAAGGACGAATATTTGATTGAGTATTAAAAGATGTCAACCAAGCAACTTCTCTGTAAACTTGCAGTCAGATTCAGATTTTGCGTCAGCTCTATGTATGGAACGTTGATAAAGTGCGGATTGTTGACGTTTGACATCTTGCCCAGAAGATTTTCTTACATCTCTGTAAACTTATATGCTGTACCCAGTTCTCCACTTGCACCTTAGAAAAGAGGCTATGTATACGCCATGTAGACCAGCTACAAACATGGGCAAACCGTGGTGAATATACTATACCTTTCTTGGATACACAATGTCTCAGCATTGCTGTATCGCTGGTGTCCGGAGCTCTAACACACAACAGCCTGTATTATTGTCGGCTCCTCTTGGTGTCACTATAGACCGCAGCATTATTGCATCCTGAAGAGTACTGCTCCAACTAACTATAAATCTGGGTCCAAAAATATAGAAATGTAATATATGTGTATTTTAATTATATTAACTCTGTCACATAAACTTTTATTAAGCCCCGTGATTAGTTTTCTTCAAATACTATGATCTTGGATCTTTCTAGATTAACATATGCAGAACATACTGTATATCTCTCTCCTACTAAGGCAGTTGTATCCTCCCTTTTTTTGCTATATGATACATTTTATAGTTGGTTTGTTTCTTGTTAGGAATTTGGCACCAAGCTGATTCTCATGGATAGGTTTCCTTCTTAGCCTGGGGGGGATGTCCTATTTAGGTCATGACTATCACAGTTCTATCTATTTTGTCATGCCTCTGGATATGATCTGTTGACCTTGTGCTGTGTGGTCGGTTTCCTTTTGCTGAGCCACAGAATGGTCAATCTCTGCCAAAGTGCTGATTGTCTTTTACCTTTGCCTCTATCCTTTTGGTTTGTGGTAAACAGGTGTTTTTTCATTTGCTTTTTTACTGTGTCCTATCACACTTCTGGTGTGGCTATTTAAACCCTCCTTTATGCTGGCCTTCTCTGCTGACTATTCTTATGTGGATCCAGCCCCACTGTTAAGGCGGCGTCACACGTGTCAATGAAGGCTGCGATGTCGGAAGGGATGCGCGGGTGCGCGTTCGCTTCCAACATCACAGCCTTGGTGTTACACGGCAACATGTTGCCGGTGACACCACAGCGATGTGGGCGGAGCCATCGCTCGCTGAGCTGGGGTAAACCCAGCGTGTGATCCGCAGCAGTACTGCGCTATAGGCTGGATCGCCACCAACATCGCTATTGCGGTGTCAGACGGCGTGTTCCAGCCTAATCGCTCGTTGCAGATTGACAGGTTTACGTTCACCCTCATAAACCTGTCAACCTGCGACCAACGATAAATCGCAGTGCGTCACGCTGTCACACAGCACAACGCACTTGCAATATCATCAGTGACATCGCTGATGCGTCAGTTTTTGGCGATGTCGCTCACAATATTGACACGTGTGACGGCGCCTTTAAGGATTCTTGTCTGCCAGATAGAGACCCTTGGTATTTGCTTTTTGGTATCTCACTTTCTTATGTATGCCTTTCTTGTGCTGATAGGTTGCAGGATAGTACCCTAATCTTGCAGTGGCAACTTAACCTGTGTTCACCTATACATGTGTTTTAATGTTTGCGCACCTTGAGTTCCTGCCTGTCTCTGCACTCTTTCACTATCCTGGGTTAAAGTGCTCCGCCATCTTCCTCTGGTTCCTAAGGCAGTATGAGGAAAACTCAAAGGCTTTTCAGGCAGCCAGGTCAGAGTTTTGGCTTCCTAGTGTTGTGGCCAGGAATGTTCCAGTCTGTACACGAGCCACTAGGGACTGTGCATCTAGGAATACTAGTCTGTACAGGAACCAGTTGGGGCAGGTGCAGTTGTTAGGAGTTAGGCTTTATTTGCCCGTTTTGGAATACTCATGTGCTTAACATATTTTATATGCTTTGAGAAAGGCCTTCAACAATTCATGCCATGGTCAATGGGTGGACAAAGCTATAAATTAATCTGAGTTTTTACAGAACTAAACAGGCAGCAGTTGGCCACACCATATAGGCAAGGGTGTCCAATGTGGACTATGATGGTCAACAATCTTGCCAGAGTTGGCTATAAACCAAAAATTGTACAATGGTCAATATCAGCACAAGATTGAATGAGCCTCATGTGATGGAAATGCAAACTCAAGGGAACCTGTTATCTGCAGTAATGCTAATAGCTTGCAGATTAACCCTAAATCTGCAGGGTAAAAGTGTTATAAAGGTGCCCAGTTGCCATATTAAAAAGTTGAAAATACGGCACCCCAGAGAAATTTTGCTTTGCTTCTCCTAGGCGCATCTGGCTTTCAGTCATGCAAGCGTACATGGAGCAATGACAGTCACCGTTCACTAAACTGTGAGCGGTGGATCTCGGTTCACTACTTCACTTTAAAGGGATCCTGTCACCCCCAAATCACCTCCTAAGCTATTAAAAGCTGTCCCTAGAGCATAGTAACACTTACCCTAATGCAAGCGCATGCGCAGTACGGGGCTTGAAGCTCTAACAGCGGCGCGGGTGTAAATACGTCACCCGGCGCCGGAAATGACGCGAATCGCGTCATACAGCCCCCACACAGCAGCGCCAGGCCGAGGGGAGAGCGGGGAGGCGCGCAGGGAGCGCGCATTTGAATGTATCATGAAGATCACGCCTATTGAGGCGTGATAGTATGAAGAGGGGCAGCCTGGCTGAGTGACTATGAATACCATAGTCACTCATTAACATCAGTAATGAGGTACTTTTATAACGTTTAGATTCAGTTTCACTTGCTGCATTTAGGCGCTAAAAGGAGTGTAGGGTAAGTGTTACTATGCTCTAGGGACAGCTTTTAATAGCTTAGGAGGTGATTTGGGGGTGACAGGATCCCTTTAACTAATAGCTGGCTCTGCACTGCATCTGTACAGAGTGAGCTGTCAGTTATAGCATCAGGGCTTGGTTATAGCGGCTCCTCACAGTTTAGTGAGCGGTGAAGAACTGCTGCAGACACACCTCCATGACTGAAAGCCGGCATCTCCTGGGTGAAATAAAGTTCAATTTCTCCCAGGTTGCACACATTGAGTACACCAACCAGACACTGCCCTAACATTATTTAACCTCTGCATTAACCCTGCATCTGCAGGTTAAAGGCATCAGACATGACACGTTCCTGTTAAATTACTGCAAAATTGTTTGAAACTTTGTAGTGTATACTAGAGAAATCTGCCTTTCTCCACTTATGAGCCATTTCTCCTCTTCCCTCTGCCTCCTGAACCTTCTTATGTTCACTCTGAAAGAAAAGCTGAAAAGCATCTTATTAAAAAAAAAAGAAAAAAGTTGGAGTGCAAAAACAGGGAGGTATCAGATTACAGATGCCTAATAAAATCTATGGTACCTTTACACGTCGCCACAGAGTGCAGCAACAGGTAGCCACCGCACGTGCACGCGCGCATTTTTAACGGTGGATACCGATCCCTGATGCCGCATATACACGCCGCCACAACGTGCTCCACTGAAGGTATTTGCGTTCCCCGGAAGTGCCGACAGCTCCTGCGGCTTACTGCCTGTTGAATACCTTCCCTGGTTTACACGCCGCTACCACACAGGAATATGGGCGTACATATTTCGCGGCTCAAGTACATAGGTGTGACAGAGTTGTGTATTACGTGACTCTCGTACGGTGATTGGACAACGTAATAGCATCATGATTGGCCAGCCTGCGCAAGAAGGTTAGCTAATACATGACGCCATTGCAATTGTGGACTGTGAATGGATAACTCTTTAAATATGGCGCCCTGTGAAGAGACAACCAATCATAACGCAGGAGCCTCCACCAATGATCGCTGATGGGGCGTGGTATCGATGACGCTGTGGCACACCCCAGGGATTTCGTAGGCCACGCAAATACCTTGCCTGTGCCCCGATTACACGCCGCCACTATAGGAATTGTGTCTTCCTGTTTTTGAGCACGGCTCAGAAACAGGTATCAAAAGGAACTGCAAGACACAGGAAGGAACTTTCTGATTTACACGCCGCCATTTCGTAGTGATTTCATGCAAACAGGCACAATTGCCCCCGATGCCCGGCAGTTTCTTCCTTCCTGTGGCGGCGTGTAAAGGTACCTTTAGCGCCGAGGAGGAGCAGAGTGAAAGGAGGAGGCACAGATACATGTTCTGCTGCTTTCTGGAAAATGATCACACTACTAATGGATTCATAGCAGGACATGCAGCGGCCGCTGAGGATGTGCCAGGAATCACTCATGTCAATGTGTTCTATGTATGGGAGACAACATAGCAGCTGGTCTATGCACCAGCTCAGAGACAACTAAAAATGAGGAACATCGAAGAGAGCGCCCACAACTGGTCAAAAAGGAAGGTTTCAAGTTATATTATGATCGGAAATTGTAATTTCCATGTCCTTATCTGACAGCTTATTTTGAAAAGTCACCTGAGATGGCCGGCCTGCTGCAGCATGTCTGCACCTGTCATTGTCCCGTTATCATCATTGCCACAGTTTCATTTTGTATTGTCACTTCCAGTTTAGAAAAAGAGATTGTACCATCGGGGCTACCCGGTCCTCCTTCCTTTGCACCCCCACCTGTAACACCCCTGTGATGCATTAAATGGAATGAGCACTTTTATCCTGTGTGCAGCCCTGCTCTTTTTCTAAACTGGAAGTGACATATCGCTGTGTGGAGGAAGTGTGCACCAGGAATAGAAGCTCACAGTGTGTGGGACCTGCATGAGAGGTCCCAGGGGATCCTGGAGGGCTGCTGGAACTGACAGAGACGCACGGAGGGAGCGGTGGTGCTGGCCTTTGCCTGCAAACTGTAAGTGTTTCATTTTGTATTGTGCAAACAAAAAATAGGGAAGCCATGTATAATAGCAAAGAGTCAACAAGGAAAATCACTGGTATACTGTATGTGCATACTGGGTGAGAGCCCCGGTGTGCCGCGGTCCTCATTGGGCACAGTGTGCCAACCGCTGCTTTGCCAGTCTCCACCTCCGATAACTGTTGTTGCTTAATTATCATTCTGGATTATAATTCTACTTTATGGCTCAGATTTATTGTAATATTTGCATCTTATTATCATGGCTTTCAGTGTTTGTATTATATTCCTATTATTAATGTGGGCCTTATTGTACACCGAGCATATGGTTGTACACGCCAAGTATTATTTCTGTACGAGCACTTTCTAATAGTTTAACATATTCTACTTATTGTCCTAAATAAATATTAGTGTGTGTGTGTGTATGCATATATATATGTCATATATTATATGATTTATTTTTGTTTCTTGTGATCCAGTTTGTACTGTTCCTGCTTGTGTATATTGTAGGTGTTGGCAAAGTGAATTTTGTATCATTTTGTGACCTACTTTATTTGTTCATTAATGTTTAATTCTCTGAAATTACTAATATATATATTTTCTTCTTATTTCCTTTCTTCTAGGAATTATATACATATCTTGCCAATGAACTAAAGGCTTTGGCGGCAAAGCATAACGAGAGGTTGCTAGATACGCCACATAATCCTATTTCGTTGGGTAAGTATGTGCATTTCCATAGCATATACAGGATATTTCCCTTATTGCATAACCTGATGGGATCACAAATTCTGATAAGTTTTATAGGACAAGAATAGTTTACCAAATACTGAAGGATCCACCCCCATTAGCACGTAATGCCACTATCAGCAAAAATGACATTGATTCCTTTCTATGGCGCCGTGTAGTTAGTCCTGTCTCAAAATGGTGTAGACTGGAAATGTGAACGCCTCTTCTTTTATACCTTATTATAGTATGTGGTTGAAGTAGTAAACCTTCCTGTTTAAGGTGTTGTTCAAGGGTCTAATATTAATGAGCTATCTTCTGCATATATGAAATTGTAGTAGACAGTATCAACAAGCATGTGAAGGTCCAAAACCGCTTTATCCTTCCATATACAGAACGCAATGTTTAAACCTGTCACAAGCTTGTCTTCCAGGTTTAAACGTTGCATCCTGGATATGGAAGAATGAAGAGGTTTTGGACCTTCACCTGCTTTTGGACGCTGTCTGCTACAATTTTAAGTTGCCGTATCCAAGTGGGTTTCTTTGGACTTGCCTTTACGTCCTGATCTGCTTTTTGTCCATTAAGGAGTGCTGCCAGCAGATTCTATGCTTTTGCTTTCCTCTGCGTGTGTCATCATTATCCGACGGATGGAGGTCCAACACTGATCGGCAGCCATAAGTAGATCATTCAACAGAGCTCTCCTGTTCAGCTTCTTTCCCTGTGTAGTGGCCACAGCTGAGATCTGCAGATCAATTACTTTTCTCTAAAGGTCACGTCACACCTGGCGACGTCGGCGGCAATATTATAGGCGGGGGTGTGGCCTATCGCCGCCGACGTCGCCAATGCATCGCCCTATGTAACTGGGTGAAGGCGACGCATTCCACTGGGTGCCTGGTTTCACAGCAGCACTGAAACCAGGCGGCCTATCTGGGGCGATGTGTACACATCGCCCCATCTAAATGGCCGCCAGCGACCTGACAGGCGATGGGAGCCATAGGCTCCCATTGTACTGCATCGCCGCTGGGGCTTTGAGACACCCTGGCGGCGATGCCGCCTGTCAGCTCGCCGGTGCCTCACCGGAGGTGTCTCCCCATGTAAACGGGGGGCGGTGACGCTGGCGGAGCGCCAAAAGCGCGCGCGTTCCCGCCAGTCGCCGCCGACATCTCCGGCGAGGTGGTACCGTGTAACTGTACCCTTAGGCTTCATTCACACAGCTGCTTTTAAAGACATATGTGAAGAAGATAATACACACCCATAGACTTGTATTGTCCCTGGTCATCTATGCTGCCAAAGCAAAATGGTTATGCTTCCGTGTGATTTACACAGACACACCTTCCAATAAAAAATATGGAATTACTGCATAGATTATCGTAGGTGCATGCTGTATCCATGGGAAAAAAAAAACAACAAGGAAAGCACACCTACATGCCACACAGATGTCTGATTGTGCTAAAGTGCACTCCAAGGTCCTGTTGTAATCAGTGAGGGTCTCAACAGTCCTTGTCCCACTGTTTAATTACTTTTGACATGTCCTATGTATCTTTTCTGCTTTATGATGCAAGCACAAATGTGAGTTAGGAGCAGCTGCTGTGTAATGATCACATGTGCCCGCTCATAAACTGAATACCGTATTCCATTGACCTTCCCCCCTTTTGTCATCCCGGGCTTGGAGAGCAGCGAGTACAGTATTGTGGCAGCTGACACTGTGTGTGGGAGCTTGGCGCTCACGTTTATTAGCGGTCTTCATCGTTCTGCACACTCAACAAGAAACTATCTACTCTCCCCCTCTCTGATTCCCCACAGCACGGCATCCTCATGTCGCGCAGGTAGCGGATGAGTGTGTGAGCGCCGCACTCCCACACACCGTCAGCAGTCTGTATGACGCCACACTGCTGGGGACCTGAGGGAGGGTCAGAATAATAGTGTTCTTTAAGTGTGTGGTGTGATGAAGGTGGGGTAGGGAGGTGAGGGGGGAGTATCATATAAACCCAGGATGGAGTTTCCTTTGTTTCGGGACTGAGCTCTTAACTGAATTTGTTCATGTCAAATTAAATTTCCCCATTACAATTGATTGAAAAGCTAATATCCGTTCCAGTCCCTTCCTATGGCCCACATACTGGTATATGACCGCTCATCCTACTACTGTACATGTGATCCTCCAATCTGGTACATGCCCCTCCCCCATTCTGGTACTAATATATATTAGTATAGTATATAATAGTATATCACTTTACAAATATGCAGAGACATGTACAAACTGAACAAAGTAACAAATAGTTCAACAGTTACAGGAGGGGTGTGAGGGTCCTGCTCTCAAGCTTACAATCTGTGGGGAAATGGGGGGGACACAGTAGGTAGGACGTGTTTGTTGTGTGGCTCCCTGGGGCCATTATTCACATTACAAGCTTGGAGGTAAGGCATCCACCAGGTGAAGCACACATATATTATATCCCACCCTGGGCCTGTAGGGGAGCTTAAACAGCTGAGGTCAGGTTAGTTGCTGACGTCAGTAGAGGTCCCCTATGAATTTAGGTGCAGGGGGCGGAGCTACTCAGTTCCTGTCAGGAGTGCTGAGGTGACAGTTCAGCAGAGTGGAGCACTACAGAGCCCAGGAGAGCTAAGTAAAGACACTAGAAGAAGGGTTCCCGCTGCCTGTCACACTGCTAATACAGAACAGAGATAGTCACAGCACTGCTTTATGCAGCCAGGGCCCACCGGACACGACATAAAGGGAAGGCCTCAGGACTTCCCTGGCGTGGAAAGCCTAAAAATTGCCTCCAAGCTCCAGACCCTGTGAACTTCAGCAAACAGTAGCCAGTACTACCTAAATTCCTTCATTAAAGGGAACCTGTCACCTGAATCTAAGCCCCTACACTATCACTACCTGTCCCTGCACCTTCCTAGCTGCTCCCTATCTATGTCCCTCTGAGGTAAATGAGCCCTATAAAATAGCATAAATATAACTTATAACTTACAGCAGTCCTTGAGGCTGGGGACTGAAAGGCGTCACCAGACTCCATTCAGCACTCCTCCATGCAGCAGCGCATGCCACGCTGTGCGCCATTATTGTTTCTTCATCGCCGCCTCCTTCATTTGGAATCTCCCGCCCTCTTTACACCTGTCATGCCCCGGCCGCTACGTCACATCCGGCGCGGTGCATTTTGAGGCCGATCAAGTGATCGGCCCCAGTGCATTGTGGGCCTGATCACGTGATCAGCCCGGCTTCAATAAGTGCATTGCGCATGCGTGGAGCCAGGCCGATCACGTGATCAAGCCCATAATGCACCGCACCAGATGTGACGTAGCGGCCGGGGCATGATGGGTGTAAAGAGGGCGGGAGATTCCAAATGAAGGAAGTGACGATGAAGAAACCATAATGTCGCCCTGCGGGGCGTGCGCTACTGCATGGAGGAGTGCTGAATGGAGCCTGGCGCCGCCTTTTCAGTCCCCAGCCTCAAGGACTGCTGTAAGTTATAGGTTATATTTCTCCAGTTTTATAGGGCCCATTTACCTCAGAGAGGGATAGATAAGGAGCAACTAGGAAGGTGTAGGGGCTTAGATTCAGGTGACAGGTTCCCTTTAAAGGTAAAAGAAAGACTGTTACTCTTGTGTCCATATATTATTCTTTGAGCTAAGTCCTGCATCTCCATCATCACCTCACAACAACTTTACCAGTAACAACTATTACCACCGGCCCAGGGATCAACCTAGCCCTACCTGTGGAGGGCTTATCACCTTGCTGCATCCATAATCATCCCTTGGAGCTGAAACAAGCAGGGGCGGTCACATCTGGCCACATACCACAGGTGGCGCCACAGTGACATTTATTTTTATTTTTTCCCCTTTTTATTTGTGGTCCCTACAGGGCCACGGAACCAGTCCACGGCCACTACCGTGACATCCCCGCTGTGAACAAACAGCAGGGACCAGTCCCGAGTAACCCACAGCCCTGAGGGCGATGCATATTATTATTATTATTATTATTACTATTATTATTAATTTATTTAGCGCCATTGGTTCCATGTTGCTTTGCATAAGAAGTGGGGGTGACAAGGACAGGTACAGTACATACGAACAATCAAGGCTTGCTGATACACGACGGGAGAGGACCCTGTCCACGAGGGCTCACAGTCTACAGTGGTGGGAGAGGAGTCAATAGGAGGGGAAGCGCCAAGCGTGTGGTGGTGCAGCGCTGGGTCTCCTCATAGGTTGTAGGCTTGTTGGAATAGATGAGTTTTCAGGTTCTTTTTGAAACTCCTAAGGGTAGGCGAGTGTCTGACATGCTGGGGGAGAGAGTTCCAGAGTATGGCGGAGGCGCGGGAAAAGTCTTGTATGCAGTTGTGGGAGGATGAGATAAGGGGGGAGGAGAGGAGGAGTTCTTGTGAGGAGCGCAGGTTGCGTGTGGGTAGATATCGGGAGACCATGTCGGAGATGTAAGGGGGGGGACAGGTTGTGGATGGCTTTGTAAGTCAGGGTTAGGATTTTAAATCAAGATCTTTGGGGGGTGGGAGCCAGTTAAGGGTCTGGCGTAGAGGGGAGGTGGGGGAATAGCAAGGAGGCAGGTGGATTAGACGGGCAGCTGAATTTAGGACAGAGCGGAGGGGTGCAAGGGAGGAAGCAGCGAGACCGGTGAGCAGTAGGTTGCAGTAGTCAAGGCGGGAGATGATGAGGGCGTGGACGAGAGTTTTGGCAGTGTCATGATTAAGGAACGAGCGGATCCAGGAAATGTTCTTGAGCTGGAGTTGGCAGGAGGTGGCGAGGGCTTGGATGTGGGGCTCGAAGGAGAGGAGAGTCAAGAGTGACCCCGAGGCACTTGGAGTGGGGGACTGAGGAGGAGGGAGCAGTTGTTGACTAGGATTGACAGGTCTGGTAGAGGGGAAAGGTGGCTGGGGGGCAAGACTATGAACTCTGTTTTTGTCCATGTTCAGCTTGAGGAAGCGAGCAGAGAAGAAAGATGAGATGGCGGACAGGCATTGGGGGATTTTAAACAGAAGGGAGGTGTTAGTAGGCCTGGAGAGGTAGATCTGGGTGTCGTTGGCGTAGAGATGGTACTGGAGGCCATGGGACTCAATGAGTTGACCTAGGCCGAGGGTGTAGATGGAGAAGAGTTGTGGTCCCAGATCCGATCCCTGAGGGACGCCGACAGTAAGGGGGTAGTACGAGGAAGAAGTGTAGGAGTGGGTGACGCTGAAGGTGCGGTCCGTAAGGTAGGAGGAGATCCAGGAGAGGGCGAGATCAGTGATGCCAAGGGATTCTAGGATTTGAAGTATGAGGGTGTGTTCGACCATGTCGAAGGCAGCAGATAGGTCAAGGAGGAGGAGAACGGAGTAGTGTTGTTTACTCTTCGCGGTCAATAGGTCGTTGGTGACTTTAGTTAGGGCTCTTTCAGTGGAGTGGTGAGGTTGGAAACTGGATTGTAGGCGGTCGAAGAGGGAGCAGGAGGATTGGTAGGAGGACAGTTCAGAATGGACGTGTTGTTCAAGTAGTTTGGATGCGAAAGGGAGAAGAGATATGGGGCGGTAGTTAGCGACAGATTATGGGTCGAGGGGGGTTTGAGGATGGGTGAGATCAAGGCGTGTTTGAAGGATGAGGGAAAGACGCCGGTAGTTAGTGATAGGTTGAAGAGGTGGGTTAGGGCAGGGATGAGGGATGAGGTGGGAGGGGAGTGGATCGAGGGCGCAGGTGGTGAGGTGAGATTGTGACTGGAGGGAGGAGAGCTGGGCTTCAGTTACGTTAGAGAAGCTTCCTTCGGCCAAAGAGTGTTGGGCGGTAATGGGGGTGGGTCGGGGGACATTGGGCCAAAGCTTTCTCTAATTTTATCAATCTTTTGTTTGAAGAAGGTGGTGAAGTCATCGGCGGAGATGAGGGGGGAAGGAGGAGGTGCCGGGGGACGGAGTAGGGAGTTGAAGGATTTGAATAGTTGCTTGGGGTTTCGGGACACCTGATTATTATTGTCCCTACACCTTCCTAGCTGCTCCCTAGCTATCCCTCTCTGAGGTAAATGGGCACTATAAAACTGGAGAAATATGACATAACTTACAGCAGTCCTTGAGGCTGGGGACTGAAAAGGTGGCGCCAGGCTCCATTCAGCACTCCTCCATGCAGCAGCACACGCCCCGCTAGGCGGCATTATGGTTTCTTCATATTATTATTAACTACATGTATATAGCGCACAAAAGTAAGTAAAAACCATATGCAGTTATTTTTTATTTATATATTTTTTAGTTAACCAAGTACCGTACATATTTTTAATATATCAGAAAAATCTGCTTCTTTATTCTCTTGGAATGATCTTTCACTCTCCATTCCTGGGTAAAATCTGTGTTTAGTGAAGACCTTCCCATTACTGAGATGGGAGATGACCATCGGTGTTCATAAGATTCCATGGAGGTGCGGGGGGCTAGATAACAGCCCTTCTTCTGGAATTCACGTGAGATGACAATTGCACTTTGATTAAAGTAGTAACATATGGTAACCGCTTTCTATTTTTGCTTCCTCCATAGTTCTAGTGGTTTTGCCTTTTGCAGCTTATAGCTGTCATGGAGGGCAGTCACTTGCAGTCATTTCTCTCACTCACCTTATCCAGTGTGAAGGGGGACTTTGCTCCCTCTCCGGGGAGCCCTGTATGTTATTTGAATAGTCACCATGAAATGCTCCACTTTCCCTGCAGAGGGCGCTCCTAGTGAAATGAATGTCTGCATGGAGGTCTGTCTCAGTGTCAGGGCCTCTTTAAATCTAATTCTTGATATAAAATGCTTCATATTCAGATAAAGTGCTAGAAATAAGTGTCCTCCCGGATCATTTTGTTCTGCGCTCGCTGACTCTGCCTACAGTGAATCTGTATTATCAGCACAAAGCGGTGTGCAGTAAGCACTTAGAGCGGACGTAATGGTTTACTACAATCGATGGTTCCATTTCTTTATGGCGCTGTGTGAATGCCGAACACAAATGGCTTCTGATACTTTGTGCTGTGTGACATGAAGCCTATTAATGCCATATAGTATTCAGCTGCAAGGAAGAGGCTGTCAGCGCCTCGGGGGATTCTTCTATTAGCGACAAACATTATTATTTGAAGATGTCTTCATCACACCTCAAATTTTTGGGGGAGTGAAATGTATGTACTCTGGCCCCATTTATGCTGTTTATCTCCTTTATTATATACGGAGTTGTTTTGAAAATTCAAAAAAAAATAAATAAGGTGACCTAAAACTGTAAAGTGTTTGGTGCAGGGTCCACATTTTAGCGTACAGGCTATACTACTTGTCTGCAATCCAAGAAAATGTACCGGAGACATCAGACATGGCCACCACCGGACATGGACATCCTCCCCTGGCTACTAGCCCTCTCCTGCACAGGACCACTGACAGACCGACTGTCATCTTTAGTGTCCACTTTTTATCGTCAGTACTTTATCAGTGGTTTTCACATTGGCTTTAAAAAAAATTATAATGTCCATATTTTTATTTATTTTTTTTAAACTATATTGTGTTTTCTTCTAGCAACTCTCCTTTTTACAGGACCAGAATGATATAAATTATACACCTCCCCCAACCCCTTGATTATCCCATTCTGATATGTGACCACTGCAGCCAATCATTGGCTGCTGTTATGGCCAACTTGTCCCTGGTATTGCCGGGTTTTGGCTGTAGCAGTTGCATGTCTGTACATGCTAAACAATACACAGGTTAACAATGAGCCTGCGAAGCGATGGATTAATAAGGTAAGCAGTGGGAGTATCAGGACAATCGTGACTATCGTTAGGGTATGTGCAGACAATCCAGAGACACTGCGTCCTGGAAACTGTGCCTGCTGACCTGAGGGAATCCAGTGATCTCCGCAGGTGGGTGCTGCCAACCTATGCCCACTATCTGCGTTTGGTGCATGGCAGCTTTTCCCTGCATTCACCTAGTGACCACTTCCGACTCCACAACAATAAATTAACAAGCTGCGGCGATGCGGAAGTCCGGCATCTCGCACTGCAGCTGAAAACGTGCTGCGGAGGGGAGAAGCACAGTGAGCATTGGATTTCTATAAATTCCATCCTCTGTGCTTGTACTGCACAATGCAGTGTTATGGACACTGTGCAAACATGCTGCATCCATAAATAACCCTGCAAACTCTGATCATGTGCAAACAGCCTTAAGCCCCCGTCACAGATAACGAGATCATTAGCGAGATTGTTAAAACGTCACAAGTTTTGTGACATAAGTGATTTCGCTAACGATCTCGCTATGTGTGACACTTAGCAGCGATCAAGCCCCTGCTGTGAGATCGCTGATCGTTACAAAGTGTTCTGGGTCATTTTTTGATCGTTGGTCTCCCGCTGGTCAGCACGCATCGCTGCGTGTGACAGCGAGAGACCAACAATCAGCGATTTCACAGGCTGGTAACCATGGTAAACACCGGGTATCCAGGCAGCGCACGCTGCCTAGATTCCCGCTGTTTATCATGGTTACCAGCGCTAAGCAGGGAGCACGCTGGTAACTATGATAAACACCAGGTATCTAGGCAGCGTATGCTGCCTAGATACCCGCTGTTTATCATAGTTACCAGTGTCCTCCCGCTTCTAGCAATGTGGAGGTGGCTCCCTGGTCGCTGGGGATATCTGCCTGTTTGACAGCTCTCCAGCGACCAGGTAACGATGCTGCAATTATCCCTACAGGATCGTTATCGTTGTCTGCATCACTGTTACGGGAGCTTTAGGATTGTCATAGCCTTATAATGGGGTCTGATAATTAGGGTTAGGGGTCACTCTGCAGATGTTTGCATAACCTTCATTCTGTATTATCTACAAATCCAGGCTAAGCTTTCTTCTATGCAATACACGGTCATATATAGCACATTGCAGCAAGACACTACCCCCTCCACCACCATCTTCTTTTTGGTTAAATCTGTTTCTTGGCAGCCTGTCTTGCTATTTGTCAGATATGTGGCCTTCCGGGTTACCAACCGTCCAAACATCCTGGACAGTCAATGTCTGAAAAAAAAAATTGGGGTATCCATGTTTTTTTTTTTTTTTCCCCTTTTAAGCTGTAGAAACATATACAAATTATATTGAGAGTAATTATCATCATTTTACAGTTAGTAGTGACTGCAGCTGATGTCTCATATCAGAACTCTGGTGTGTAGACATAATTTAAAATCATGATAATGATAATTTATGATAGTTTATCTGCTATTTTTTTTCAAAAACGGTCTATGAAAAATGAATCAAGTTGGGCAACCTGGTGGCCTTGTAGGTAACACTTGTTATTTCTCCCTTATTACCATGTAGCCATGTCTCTGAAGAATCTAGGTCAGGAGGGCAGCTCGGCCATCACACAGCTCGGCTCCATGCTCTTCACAAGACAAGTGTCTGGTGCCCGGTGAGTGCTTTCTATTATACAGGGGGATCTAAGTGTCCTAGGAAATGAACACTGATACTGGTGTGTGACCTCTCTGCTGCAAATAGTATATAGCAATAGGGGGCGCTGTCACAGATTTAGCATTGGGGCAGTTACACTTTGGCAGGAGTCCCTCATTATCAGCTATAGTGCATCCCTCCATAAATCAATCACTTTTCACTTCTTCTATAGTTTTTGTATCATTGTACTTCGGACGGTTCTCAGAGACTAGTTGGCTATAAAGTCTTAGTTGTAATGTTCTCTGGGGAAAAAATATTCAAATTAGCCCTATTAGGGAAGGAGTTTTTATTTACCATACAAAGTACAGGAAAAAAATGCGTTTTGGGTTTTGCATTTATGACGTTAATTGTGCAGTGAAAATGACCTGGCAAGAGGATTCTCCATGTCCAAATGATTATATTATTATTATTATTATTATTATTATTATTATTATTATCTACTATATAATCTCCTAATCGTGTCTGTCTGACGCCGAAATCGCGCGCCAGCTCCAGGGCGCTCATTGGTGGCCGCCAGCGGGGGCCACAAATGAACGAGGAGTATGCAAAACAGCCGCGGCCGTGATGCAGGCAGCGACGCGCGATTTCCCTCACAGACACCACGCTGTCAGCCTCCTCCGGCCCCCTCTTGCCCGCCGCTGCCACCCACTGCTCTATTCCCGCCACCTGCTGCTTCATTCCCTCCCCCCTTGCTGTATTCTCACCCCCCCTCACTCCATTCCCACCCCCCTCGCTCTATTCCTCTCCTCAGCTTGCTCCATTCCTCTAAACCCTCCCGGCTGCTCAATTCCCCCCTCCCCCCCCACTCCATTCCTCCCTCCTGTCCGCCGCTCCGTCTCACCCACACCCGGTGTTTACATCGCCACTGCAGCAGGTAATGAGTGGTCATGTAACAGGCTCTGCACGTCACTTCAGCCCACCTATCACATGACTGCTCATTACCTGCTGTAGCGGTGATGTAAACACCGGGTGCGGGTGAGACCGGAGCGGATGGGAGGGGGGGATGAACGTGCGCTGACCACTGGCCCTCCATCCTGCGCTGACCACTGGCCCTCCATCCTGCGCTGACCACTGGCCCTCCATCCTGCGCTGACCACTGGCCCTCCATCCTGCGCTGACCACTGGGCCTCCATCCTGCGCCGACCACTGGCCCTCCATCCTGCGCCGACCACTGGCCCTCCAGGTTTTCCATTGGATGCTGCGGCCCTGGGGGTGAGAATAGAGGGGGGCGCCTGCACTCTATTCTGCCCCACTCTATTCTGCCCCACTCTATTCTGCCCCTCTTCATTGTGCCCCACTCCATCCTGCCCCTGCTCTGCTCCCTCTTCGTCCTGCCCCTGCTCTGCTCCCTCTTCATCCTGCCCCTGCTCTGCTCCCTCTTCGTCCTGCCCCACTCCATCCTGCCTCTGCTCTGCTCCCTCTTCGTCCTGCCCCACTCCATCCTGCCCCTGCTCTGCTCCCACTCTGTCCTGCCCCACTCCGCCGCACACCGACACTGCCGCACACCGACACTGCCGCACACCGACACTGCCGCACACCGACACTGCCGCACACCGACACTGCTGTAGCTATCTACTATATAATAATCTAATTCTTTCTGTCTGTAAAGGAAGTCCCGCGTCGCTGATTGGTCGCACCAGCCGCCCGCTAACACTCAGCGATATTGGTGCGGGATTTAAACCCAGCTTCACATTGTATTATTCTTAAATCTTCATAAATAATCTACATATATAAATATATATTGATACTGGTTCTGGATGGATACAATGTGTTTATTGCTTTTTTTTATTTAGTTTTTTGGCGGCATTGTGGTGGTTCAGGATTGAAATATTGATGACCTATCCTTAGGATGGGTCATCAATATCACATTGATATAGATCCAACACCCACTACTAATAACTAACTGGTCCCACGGCCATTGGACGTACTTAAAACTGTTAATCCTCATCTCCGTAGACTGTATAGTGGCTGTCCTACAGCTCAGCTCCCATACAAGTGAATGTGAACT
Organism: Allobates femoralis; assembly: GCA_033576535.1. Taxonomy (NCBI): domain Eukaryota; kingdom Metazoa; phylum Chordata; class Amphibia; order Anura; family Aromobatidae; genus Allobates; species Allobates femoralis. Next base: position 110,658,631 of record JARQOC010000003.1, on the reverse strand, counting down.
GAGCTGCAGTACTCAGAGTGGCCACTACACAGAGGGAGGAGCTGTGCTTTTCCTTCTCAGTACTGTCCCAGGTATGAGCTGATTAGTGCAGTTCTTGGTGTCGTACCTGGACCGATCTGATACTGTAACATTTCTGAGGAATGAGTCTCGGCAACTGCTTTACATAGTAGTGACTTGTATATCATTATTTTACACCCGAAACTGAGCATTGGCCACTTTTTTTTTTTTTTTGGCAAAAATCTTCCATGTGTGTAAAGGATTATTACTTAGCAGATATTAACTTTCCATTTCTATGTGACTGAATGTTGGTTTTCCTGCTGTTTGCCATATTTTACAAAAATTACCATAGTTTTCTGAATATAAGACACACTTTTTGTCGAGAACGTTTTGCTAAAATTTCTGTGCGTCCTATAGTTTGCAGTCAGTAAGGTCAGCAGTGCTGGACCTCCCTGACCATTTCATCACAGGGTAGAGCATTAATAAGTGAGTGTGTTCCTATCCCTTTTATAACCAAGCTGCTGAATACTTCACTTGATCTGTGCACAGTATATATGCTGAGCAGGAGAGACTGAGATGAGCTTGCTATAAGGTTAGGGAACGCTTGTATCCACTTGAGGGTTAATGAAAAGAATCTTTAGTCCACAGGCTGAAGAAAAATAAAACTTGCATGTAGATGGAAAGTTATTTTATATGATTATATGTAGCAGGAGAGTCCTGATCGTCCAGATAAATGCTGATCTCCTGCATTTCCATGTGTTACTTTCTATATGTGCGCCATATAGGATACAAAGTTTATTTGTGCCCGTGACGGGCCCAGAAAATCAGAGCAGCACAGGGCTACTGGATATAAAATCTGCAATATAGTTGGGAAATTAGAATAACTTCTATTAAAATGTGCAGGTGGCTAAGTTGTGTTTAAGGCCATAAAGTGTCAGAAATGAAAGATATATTATTACACCAGGTGATAGGTGATTCCACAATTTAATAGACCTTATGAAGTTTGGGGTCTTGTATCACTCATGACAGGTCTGTTTTAATAATTACTTCTATTTCACATGAAATGGCCTTTCTGGATCTTGTTCTCTTGAATATCTGCAGTGTGCCACTCCTGAGTAAGGCTACGTTCACACACAGCGTATATTTCCTGCATCTGCATTTCCCGGCAAATGGAAATTCACTTTTGCCGTTCAGACGCAGCGCAACTTAGCGCGTCCGTAAAAAAGAATGACCTCGTCAATTCTTTGGACCCATAGAGGCGCCTGTGCGCGAAATGGTGCCGTCGTCCACCCTGCTGTATCTCCCCTGCACAATGTAACCCCCGAAGAACCCATTAAAGTACACGCCTGAAGTAAAACGGTGAGTGCCGTCTTTCTCTTACTTTGTTAAAAATCTTTGCACACAAAAGTCTGCGCTTCTCTCCATAAGCGCCATTATAAGGAGCTGGAATATGCATTGTTGTTTAGACAATGCATATTCCAGCGCCTATAATGAGGGCGCTGGGGGAATACCAGGATGTGATGTCACACGGGGGGGGGGAATAATCCGGTGTTCTTCCCCCCTGTGTGACATGTCGGGGCTGAAGTTTTTCGCTTTCACAGTGTATCTACATACACTGCGAAATGAAATAAAAGTGATCAAAAGGTATTAAAAATAAAACTCACCTCTATGCTGACTGTCATGGGACCCAAGGGCAAGATGTCCGATCGCTGCAAGGACCTGAATCATCTGATTGGCCGATAGCAACCAGCTAATGTTTCACGTGATATCATCACCTGATTGTGACGTGACCTCATCAGCTGAGAGTTTAAACCGCCCGCCACAACCAATTGGTTGTGGCGGGCAGTTTAAACCGCTCAGCTAAGGCTGCTTTCAGCGTTTTTTTTAAATTGCGGCAGATGCGGTGAAAAAAACGCATCTGCCGCGATTACCGCATAACCACTGCACTTGCGGCACAGTTGCGGCAAGCTCCATACAATGTATATGCGGCAAGTGCGGTTTTGGCACTTGCGGCAGGTGCGGCCGCGAAAAAAAACCAGGGTCAGCCACAGTTTTTTTTGCGGCCGCACCTGCCGCCAGTGCCGATACCGCACTTGCCGCAAGCCCGCATATACATTGTATGGGGCTTGCCGCAACTGTGCCGCAAGTGCAGTGGTTATGCGGTAATTGCGGCTGATGCGGTTTTTTTCACTGCATCTGCCGCGATTTCAAAAAACGCTGATGTGAAAGTACCCTTATGCTGTCAGGTGACACATCAGCTGATTGGTTTGTCGCCGGTCAGCTGATTCAGGTCCTGAGCTTTTGGGGGGATAATGCAGCTGTTAAAAAAGCTCGGTGTGTGAATGCACTGCATTTTTTTTTACCGGCGCCAAATAGCGCAGCTGCAAAGAAGCCCGGGAAATCGCTACATGTGAACGTAGCCTTACTCTTGAATTGACATCTGGGTGTTGCCATTTTTTTTTATCAGAGAGGCGTGTCCCTTACTGTCCAATCAGGGCTGACTGTGTCAGCTGTGTAGGATCACAACCCCAACTGGTAACACCCAAGTGTCCAATTTTCAGACTTTCTAGGAGGAATAGGGGAGGAACGGTGTTACAAACAATTCTAAGAAAAGCTGATCCACAACTATGTCTTGAAGAATATTTACAGAACTGTCAGATGATGAAAGTCCTCTATAAAATGCTTTATTACTCCAAATTATTGAGTTTTCTTTAACATCTATTGGAAAAACTGCTGTATCCACATGTCCGGCACTCGGCAGCCTGGTGGATCATATTTAGCTGAGATGGTAATGTCTCTGTAGTGCTGGGAAGTAAAGCAGCTGATCACAGCCGACCTCCGGGCTGGTAAACGGATACAGGACACCGGAGGACGTTTTGTTATTTTATTGCTACTTCTATAGCATCAGACAGCAAGAATTTTCTAATATTACAGACCTTGTCTTAACCCAGTCACTCAGCCAGATCAGAATATCCCACACACTACACTGATGAGGGGCAGGTACCCCGAAACGCAGCGTCTGTAGTTTGGGGTTCTGATCTGGCACAAGTCCCTTAGTTATATTAAAAGCTTGTTGGAAAGCAATTATCTCCTCACCTACTTCGCTGTCTCCATAAGGTTGATAGCAAGCTCCCAGACCTAATATTACCAAAAACTCTGTACGTCTTTAAGGATATGTTCACACAGGGTGTTTTTGGTTTGTTCTGCAGCAAAACCTGATCTCTTGGCAGAAAAAAAGCAGCTATTTTTTTTGTTTTCTGGCGTATGGTCTCCAGAGCATGTTGATAAAGATTAGTGTCTCATAAAAAACATGGAAGTTCCTATTGAACCGCCCATATTTTGTTTTTTCTTTTTTTATCTCTCTATCCATTTTGTGATTTTGTTCATCTATTTAATTGTCTTTGAGAAATATGGCACCTGTACGTCCCCTGCAGCCAAGGCTAAGTGCCCACGGTGTGTTTTTGGTGGTGTGTTTCTGCACCAAAAAGGCAGCACCCACAGCTTTGTAATGAAAGTCAATGTGATTTCCCAAAAGCTGTGCCCACATGTGGGTTTTTGGTGCAGAAATCACCAGAGTTTTTTTTTGTTTTGATTTTTAGGTCGCTGCAATTAACTTGCCCATTTTTAGACTGCGGTTTCCCCATATAATTCATTCTAACCTCCAGGAAAAAGCACTACAAACAGATGGGCATTGTGATACTTTTTCATTTGATTTTTCAAAACAAAAATGCACCAATACTCTCCCTCCCCAGCAATCCCACAGCGGTCTCTGGTGATCCACAGTGATTCCTCCTTTGTGCATCAGTAGATCCTACGGGCATTTTCCTATCAGAGACATATGACAGGCTGAGTCACATGGTGCAAAGTCCTGGCAGGACGCTATAGACATCTCCTGCCACTGAAAGGATCACTGCTGGCTCGCTGAGGAGAGTGAGAAATTGTCTGTCTCTGTCTGTGTGCCCCCTTAACTGTGCTTCATTTTTGTGCTGCATTTTGTATGTGCACAAACGCAATAGGTTTGTACTGCTTTTGCTGCGTTTGTGCACTTAGTAATGCAGCACAAAAAAGCACAATGGGCACTTATCCTTAGAAGACCATATACTGAGCACAGTGCTCCTCTCTGTAGAGACCATCGGCACCATCAGACTAGGCATATCTGATGCTACAGATTATCGCTGTGTGTAAACTATTAGAACAATTAATCACAAATTATTCACTTTTTCATGGCTTGAATGAGGTTTTACAAACCTGAAACAATGTCTGCTGATCATCTGTATACCACGGCTACTACAGCGACAGGAGGATTTCACACTGGGAGTTTACTGGAGAAATTGTCCAGGGTGTTTGTTTTTCTTCTTTTCTCTTTCGCCCCATTGGGGGACACAGGACCATGGATTATGCTGCTTATCCCTAGGAGGCGACACTAAGCAAATGTGAAACAAGTTAGCTCCTCCTCTGCACTACACACCCCCTGGCTGGGCCAGGCTACAGCAGTTTTAGCTTAGTGTCTGAAGGAGGTACGTCCTCTTTACCTTTTACTCAGAATTTTTTTCTGGACATCTACACTGATGAAAATATTAGATGGGCGACGGCTCCCTCGGGACTCGCTTTCCCAAAACCACCAACAAACGGGAATGTGGAGTGTCCCCTCCACGTACCCCCTCCTGCGACCCTGTTTTTTTATGGGCAGCGCATAATTTACCAGAGTTCTCTAGACGACAGTCCCTTCGGGTAACGATTTTCCACAACCACCAACGGAAGGGCACGCGGAGTGTCGTTTCCCCCTCCGCACCTGGCGAAGACCCCCAGTCTCACAAATGGTCGGGCCTCCCCAGCCTCCCTCACAGGAGCACGGGTCGTAGGCATCCTAACAATACCAGCACAGCTACCCAGCTTAAACAGCAGCACCAGTGGATACAGGATGGCTCCAAAGACAGCACCACAGCCTCTCACATCACAAACCCTGGGTAGAGACATCGGACACCAGGAGGCACCTTGGAATGGCACCCACAAGGGACAGCACACTCCCCAGCCTCTCATACAGAAATCCTGGGTCGAGGTACTACACTGTGCACTGTCACAGCCAGGGGTGGACTGGCCCAGGTGGCAGGGAGGCAAGTACCCCCTGGGCTGGTGGTATAGCCCTCATCTAGGGCCGCCCCCCACAGAAATGGGCCGGCGGCGTTGTTGGCTGGCGCTGTGAAAGTACAGCAGACGCGGCGCCTGTGATGCAGCAGCAGACACGACGGGTGACACAGTGAGTGACCGGCGATAGCACCATGATAGCAGCATCCCAACCAAAAAAAGAGTGATAGCACTCTTTTTCTTAGCATGTCTGCTGCATTCAGGCAAGGGGTCCCCCATGTCTGATGGCAGCTGGTACCCCGAGATAATAGTTTAGTAAAACTTACAAGTTGGAGCCGAGTAGGCTGTCCCTGATGCGGCAGCCTGGGTCTCTGTGCCGCCTCCTTGCTGCCAATCACGTCCTCCTCGCTCTGTCTCTGCTCCCTGTGGTGGTGACACAGGCAGAGCGAGGTAATGCTTATCCCTGCTCCTGGCCAGCTATCCCACCTCCTGCTGTGATGTCACAGCATTTCCCCGCCCAGCTCCATAGCATAACATGCAGCTGGGCGAAGAAATGATTTGATGTCACAGCAAGAGGTGGGACAGGCAGCCGGAGACTGAGATAACATTACCTACTGCGTCACCAGCACAGACAGCGAGGAGGACGTGATTGGCAGCAGGGAGGCGGCACAGAGACACAGGCTGCCGCACCAGGGAAAGCCTACTTGGCTCCAGCTTGTAAATTTTACTAAACTATTATCTCGGGGTACCAGCCGCCATCAGACATGGAGGACCCTTTGCCTGAATGCAGCAGACATACTGCATTTAGTGCTGCCCTTAGCTCAACATGTATGGTTGGTGACAGGTCCTCTTTAACCTCTGATTTTAGGTCGCCAAGCTCATCACAGCCGCACCCATAACTTTAGCCCCCAGTTTTTCAACCTTCTCCCAGCAACTCTGCACACGCCCCCAAATGCCGTTTATCTCGGCGGGAACCCAGGCTAGCCTAGGCCACGCCCCCTGTTGCACGCTTCTCGGATTTTATTTTCCTGGCTTCTTGCAGCGGGATCTCTGCAGCACAGGGCACATCTCCCTCATCCACAGCCGTGGAATAATACATGCGGAGCCCTTGGGATACTTCTGTACAACCAGTCACAGCAGGGCAAGCTGCTACAGTATCCCACTAGCTTCCTTGCAACATACCGTTCCAGACTATCGTGCCCCGCTCCATCTGCATGGGTATACTGTTCCCCTAATAGCAATGGAGCTCAAGCGGAGCCCATTAGGGCACAGGCTTACATCTCCGGGTCAGAGCTACACATTCCTGTTTGTTACCTGCGCAAGCTACTCTGCACTGCACTAGCTTTGCTCTGCAGACTCAAGCTGCTCAGCAAGAGACTAGCTGTTCAGTTTTTGTTCTAACTCTGTTCTGCCTTATGCAAGTCCACAGGCCCTTCCCCCAACTCATACAGAACCTTAGTGTACCTCCCGTGTCACCTGCTAATCAAACTTGCCGCACGGTCCTACCGCCGGCACTACCAGGACTACTTCCCTGCAGAAACCTGCATACCCTCTGCTGGCCACATAATGTTTAGTGTCCCAAGCCTGTCAAACTTGGCACTATTCTTTCCACAGTCAATGGAACAGCTGTCTCTAAAAACCTGGTCCAAGCTATGCAGGACCGCCACAGCCTGCCAGGGCAAGACGCAGCTACTGTATCCGGTACCGGAGGACCCACTAGACGGACACCTATCACAGTCCACATCTGCAGGAGCCCGAGACACGTACTATGTCTTTGCTCGCATCTACGGCCAGGGTCCCTGTCCACTATCCAGTGCATAGCGTATTATGTCTTTACCTATGACTATGGCCATGGGACCTGTCCACCATCTAGTGCACAGTTTTCCCCAAACATCACGTAGTCTGACTACAGCCACGAGCCCTGTCCACCATCCAGTGCACAGCGTTTCCAGACCTCACGTATGCTGTCTTTACCTGCGACTATGACCATGGGACCTGCTCACTTTCTAGTGAACAGTGTTTCCAGACATCATATATCATCATTTTGGCCAGGGGTCCTGTCCAATATCCAGTGCACGGTGTCACCAGACCTTAGGTCTTACCTGCAGACTATGGCGACGGTGCCTGTTCAATATCCAATGCACAGCTTCTCCAGGCATCATGTATTCCAGTTTTCCCCGCAAATTCACCCAACAGAAACTCATATAGATCTCTGCAGGACACTAATCTGGTCATGGCAGGAGTATCAAGGCTTTTCTACCTTTATCTACCTGTGCAGTTTTCGCAGCCTACTACTACTATTTGATGAGCCTTCGGCTCAGGCTGTGATGGGCACATTTTGCCCCTACCAAGTCATCCGTCCTCCCTAACCTAATCAGACCAACGACATTGTTTCCCCAACTCAATCATCTTTCAAGACTAACTCAACCCGGCAATTCTAACCTACCTGCCCTAAACCAAAGGAATCGCTATCTCTTCTCTTTTCCTCCTCAGCTTACACACCTTCCCGGAAGACACTCCCATCTTATCTTATCTTTTCTCTTCAGTCACATCTGGCCGTTTGCCACAGACCACAGATGGCCCTAGATCGGGTATCTCCCGGCTACCACACTGTCTCTTCCCTTCCAACCCACCTTACTCGGCATGGAAAAATCAAGCGTTACTTCCACAACGCCTTATCGCTCCAACAGGCGGGCATTTTTATTATCCCAGTATCGAACTCCGAACGTTTTCAGAGGCTTCTCCTCAATCCTCCTTGCGGCCCCCAAAATAAACCCCCATGCCGAATCTCGAACAACTGAGTAGATATGTGCCCATTCGTTTTTCGGGATAGCATCCCTGTGCTCCATCATCGTGCCTACAGAGGAAGAAGAATTATTTCTCCCTTCTGTAGATGTCAGGGATGCGTCCGTCCACATCCCCATCACTAGCGGTCTACCCGCCTTATGGTCAATCAGCTGCGCTTCCACCTTTTAGCCTTAGCCTTTGTCTTGTTATGGCTTCGAAAATTTATTTTTATAATTTTTTTTCTACCAACAGTCATGGTGGCCGCCACGACCTTTGCTTCACTCCAGGGGTGCCCCATTCTGCCCTATCCGGGCAACCTCATTGCCGACGCTCCTTCCTTTCTAGCCGATATAGACAGCCCATTGCAGCCGGATTGGCCGGTCGACTTAACGAAACCCTCTCCATTTCCTGCCCATTCTGTCACTACCTTGGGCATGGCCTTCAACCCACTCCGAGGGCTAGCGGCAATTCCCCAGGACAGGACACAGCCTTTCACTGGAGGATATTCTCTTTTCTCTGTCCTATGCCACACTCTCTCCATTTCAGAGTGACTCTACTAGGCAAAACGGTGGCAGCGATGGATGCTGTCCCATTAGCTCAGTTCTCCCCTTCGCCGGCTACAGATAGACCTACATACCACCCGGAAAAGGAGTCCCTTCTCCCTAGACAGGGTATTCTCCCGGACAGCTCCAATCATGCGGGCACTTCTAGTGGATGCGACCACCATCCCTCCCCAGAGGGCATTCATTTCTTCGGTCAACTGGGCGGTTTTCAACACTGATGCCAGTCTGCTCGGCGAAAGCGCAGTATACCTTCCTCGTACTGCCCAGGGTCGCGGCCCAAGCAGGAACATGCTGAAAATTCGCGCCATAATTAACCCTCAGTTTTCCTCGGTCTGCCGACTGGCTGTCATGTCCGCGTCCAAGCGACCACTGCCACGGCAGTTGCCTACATCATTTGCCAGGGAGGTACCCGCAGCAAGGCGGCCTTCCACGAGGTGGGATATATATTCCTCACCAGGCCGAGCTGACAAGATCAGTTATCTTGGCAACATACATCCCGGAAACGAGGGAACACTGGCCGGCGAGGTTTTGTTCCCAGCCATCAGGGCCTAGCCGCAAAAGAATGGTCTCTGCACCCGGAAGTGTTCAGACATGTCTGCCGCTGCTGGGGGACTCTGATGGCATCTCAAGTCAATGCCAACATTTCTGCGTTTTCATGTTCGGTCACACGACCTTGCTTCCATCGGGGCAATCGCACTGGTACTATCCCGCCGCTGGTTTCCTCTTCCATTCATTTTCCCCCGCTACCCTTCCTCCCGAAGGTAGTAAGAAAGCTCAGATCGGATGGGGTGCAGATCATCCCCATAGCCCCAGATTGGCCCAGACAAGCCCGATACGCCGACCTGGTTCAGCTCGTCGCAGATCTACCCTGGCACCTACCTGGTTGGCCAGTTTTTCTTACTCAAGGTCCCACCTATCACCGGGGTTCGACAGTCCTCATTTTCACAGCGTTACCGGTTACAACTGAGGTGTTTTTTGCTTTGCACTGATTCTACTCTGGACGTCATTGGCACCATGTTCAGAGCCCGAAACTCGACTTGAACCCGGATTTACCTTCATACCCAGAAAATATTTTCTTTCATGGTGCAAGGATGGGAGACGCTCCCCTCTTCCTCCGTCTATTCCTAGGGTCTTGAATTTTTTTTCTCCAGTCAGGACTGCTTTCGAGGTTGGTTCTGATTCTCTCAAAGAACAAGTCTCCGCTCTTTCGGTCTTCCCACTGCAGGATTGCATTGCGCCTTCAGGCTTGTTTTTTTTTCTTCCAAGGAGTGTCTCGGACGGTCCGTCCTTACCAAAGACCGATAGACCCAGGGAACCTTAATTTGATCCCGAATGCACTTCTCCGACTACTTTTCGAGGCTTTTACGTGGTCTCTCCCCCTCTCCTTTTCCTGCCTAGGAGAGTCGTTCTCCTGTTGGCGATAACAACCGTCAGACGAGTTTTCCGTATTGGCTCCACTTTATCTTCGAGAGCCATCCCTTCCTTCCGTCAAGATTCGGTAGTACTATAACCAGTTCCCACCTTCCTTCCAAAGCTGATTTCTTCTTTCCTTCTCAATGACGACCGCATCATTCCTCCTCCTTCTGCCGACACCAGTGCAGTGTGTGGAACATGCTCGGCACAGTCGGGACCTCCTCAGAGCCTTCATATATTACATTTCTTTTTTTTTTTTTTTTTTAAATCCGATCATTTTGTATTCGAAAAAAAAAAAAAAAAAAGCAAACAATACAATGACATAAACAGCCCGTGGTCACAGCATCACCCACTAAACCCTACCCCATACAAAGCGACCCCTAACTCAGGACCCTGGATATGCATGAAATATGAGTATGTAGACGTTAGCACATAATATTATACATTACAATAAACAGTCACAATATTACAGCAGAAATCAATGACCTCATAGACATCCAAACAAGTCTTTTGTATTTCTGTGGAAGAATACCCGAGGAAATTAAGATTTCAGTATATTTAGAATGGCAGTAAAATAATACCCATGGAAGGTGCACCATTTATTCCACACCTTGTTTAACTTGTGAATGGCTTTACGCTTTTTTACACCCCCTCCTCCATTCTAATAAGGGTCCACAAATTCCCGCAGCCTGAGAGGCTGTAGGTCGAGCCAATGTGCACCATTCATTCTTCTGATCTGGAACAAAGTGTGTTTCAGAGCCAGCTCCTTGTTGATCTTATACCTGTCAGAGCCCATACATCCCATCATACACACCAATGGATGGAGAGGTAAGGCTGATTCAAACACATTATTCACATACCCAATGCACTCACTCCAGAATCTTGCAACATGCCTACAATTCCAAAACATACGTAGCAGGTCTGCGTCGTCTTCCCCACATTTTGGACAACAAGCATCCACCCTAAGTCCTACCCGATGCAAGAATTTCGGTCTTCTGCAAACTCTATGCAGTAGGTGTATTTGAGGTAATTGTTGTGCTTCACACATAGTTGGAAGGGGAATACTGTCCAATATATCTTCCCAAGATTCACTATCTATAAGCTGTAGGCTACTCTCGCTCGATGGACACTTTCTGCCTTCCGTGACAACTTTCGACTATAGAAGGTGCCCATTCCGATGGACTACGGGACCACTCCGTTCATGCAGTCCGATTTTCCTGGGCAATTCATCACCAGGCTTTTGCAGAACAGGTGCGTCAAGCTGCTAGCGGTTTTACCCTGCATGCCATCGTGCAGGTTTATACCCAGGCCACTGCACATGCAAACCTTGGTGGCCGGGTACCGCAAATGGCGGTGACTCACCTACACAGGAAGGTGAAGTTACAGGACCAATCCTCATCCTTGTGTTTCGTGTCTTTCTTTTCCCACACAGGGACTGCTTTGGGATGTCCCATGGTCCTGTGTCCCGCAATGAGGCGAAAGAGAAAAACGGATTTTTGTATACTCACCGTAAAATAGTTTTCTCTGAGCCATCATTGGGGGACACAGCACCCATCCTGTGGCCCGATTCGGGCATTGTTTCTTTCCTCTGATCTTTGTGGTGTTTGCATGTTGCATCTGCATTGAACTGTCCTTTTTTGTTCTCCTACTGCTTGTTCACTAAAACTGGTGTAGCCTGGCCCAGCCAGGGGGTGTATACTGCAGAGCAGGAGCTAATTTGTTTCACACTTGCTTAGTGTCTCCCAGGGATAAGCAGCATAACACCCATGGTCCTGTGTCCCCCAATGATGGCTCAGAGAAAACTATTTTACGGTGAGTACACAAAAATCCATTTTTTTCTCATCGCCATGACAGCACCCACTGAGAGAGGGGATCCACCCCCAGGGACAGGAAACCTACAGATAAAAAGGGGCGGTCCCCCTCGCCTCCTCAGTTGGTTTCCTGTCCCTGATGGGAACCTACAGATAGCATGTCCTGTGCTTACCTGGGTCCAATCAGCCTCTGTGCGGTGTCTGTGGGAAGGGCAGGGCCTGGGTCTTCAGAGGCAGCATTGGGAAGTCCTGTTTCAGGCTCTCCCTTTGTCTGAGTATTTCCATGCTGTCAGTGCTGGGGTGCCACCCTGTCGCATGGGGGGCGCAGGAGCACTGTAGTTGTCAGGGCTCCTCCTGTGTGGTGTGGGGTCTGCTGCGCATTTGGCTGCTCCTTCTGGGGCCTGGGCTCCTCCTTGGACTTGTGGGGGCCGCTGTGATGGGCGCTGGGGCGGTGCCTTCTGCTCCATTTGCGCCTCTGGCAGCTCCTTCTGGGGCACGCTGGGGCGCGGTGGGCACTGGTATCGGCGCCGCCGGCGGGACTGCATGGCGGGAGCGATACGTGGCGCGCGCCCGCGCTTCCGGGTTGGGCGATGCGCATGCGCAGTGGCTCTCTGCGCTCCGACCCGGAAGTGAGGTCATTTCCACTTCCGGGGTTACCGGGGAGGTGGCCAGGGGAGGAGGTGTACAGCGCAGGCGTGCAGGCGCCTTGTGGCAGCTGCCATGTCCTCTCCTGAGGCTTCTGAGGGGCGCCCTCTGAGTGAAGAGGTGCGCAGCAGCAAGATTCAGTCCTACGGCCGTTCCAGGGATATGGGCTCCACAGACAGGAGTGAGAGGGCAAGAATGGCTACGTCTCCCACTCGAGCTGGACCTCCACCTCGGGGACCGGTACATAAGATGGGGCGGTATGTCTGGGTGAGTACAGGCTGAGCCTTTTTTCTGAAACTGTCCTCCTTGTCTGTGTCCATCTACTGGGATACGAGGGTAAGAGGGTGAGGCACCAGCAATGTGCTCTGTGTCCCCAACCTCTCCTGATTCTTGTACGAAACGCCTGTGCCAATCTTGTCTTGAGGCAATAGTGCGGGTGGAGTCCTCTGTGCCTGATTTCAGGGCTAGGATTCAGGAGGAATTGCTGATTTGTCCCTTGTTGTTTCTGAGCCTGGGAAAGGTCTGATTTGCACGGATTCTTCTGATTCTTCCTCGTGATCCTAATCGGAGGGGGAGGGAAGGTCCTGTTTTCCATTGGTGATCATATCAGTCCGTGTTACTGTGGGGATTTTTGAGTCTAAGGACGTCTAGGCGTCCCCGGATATTTTGTTGCCGGCCTTTTCCAGAAACAGCGCCGTCTCTTTCTGGTCAGTTTTGCGCTGAAAGTACTGATTCGGCGGGAGTGGGACAAACAGGTGCGCAGAGGTTGCGTCCTTCATCCTCCGAGAGGCGTTCTCCCTTTAATGAGGAGGTTTTGTTTCCATGTTCTACGGTTCCTGAAGTACCCGCGGATATGCTCCTTAAACATTCCTGGGAATCCTGCGCAGGGGCCTTTAAACCTGCCGTCTCAGCTAGATGTACCGCACGGTCCTTATTGGTCTGGTTTGATCATTTTGAGTATTAACTCATGAATGGTATTTCAAGGGATGCGTTGCTTTCCTCACTTCCACTGATCAAGAGGGGCGCTGCTTCTTTGGCGGATGCCTCAGCTGATTCCTTGCGGTTAGCGGCTTGTTCGGCGGGCCTTTCTAACTTGGCTCATCTTGCCTTATGGCTTGGAAGGCTGAAAGGCCAACTCTCAGTATGTTCCTTGCCATGTCAGGGAGGGCATTTAGGCACAGAAGAAGCCCCAAACGGACCGTACCAGATGGGACAACGAATGGGTCAACATGGCTTCAATGGCCAATAGTGCCCTCTTTCTCTAGTCACCTTCCACGACAGCAGAACGGAGGTTGCCTCCCCGCCCTAATAGGGGACAGGAAACACAAAGAGGTTAAAAAACCCCTCCCCTTCCTGCACACACCAGTGTTTTTCCTGTCCCCTATGGGGCATGAAGAGGTTCCTCTGAGCTGCCGGTGGCCGGTGACTAGGTGGCTGCTAGATGCTTACTGGGCGGCTGGGGTCAGGGCCTTCGGGTTCTCTCCCTTTGGTGCCGCTCCCGTCTTCCCTGGAGGTAATTCTGGACCTTCGCCCGCTCCTCCTGCGCTCCCTTGGGGGGTAAAGCGGGGCGGTGTGCCTCTGGCCGGGGGCCTCTCGGAGCTCCCCGGCTTCCTCCTCCTCAGCGCGGCCGCCGCTGCTAGCCGCGACCGGAAGTGACGTCACGGAGGTTATCGCGTCACTTCCGGTAAGCGTTCCCGGGCGGGAATGCATGCGGCCGGTGGTGCGGCGTGCTGGGGGCGGCCGATTCTGCAGCCGGATGCGGGCCTGGCGAATAGGGCTGCTGGACCCGGAGGACGAGGAGATCTGCGCTGTGGACCGCGGCTGCATAAAGCCCGGTCGGCTTCTTGCTCCAGGTAAGGTCTGTGGGTCAGGTGCAGCTAGGAAGTCCAGGTGTTACAGGTCTGTGACCATCCCCCTTGGGGCCTCTGATCCCGGTGCTCTGTGGCTTAGCAGGGTGGGCCTGGTTAGTACTAGCCTTGCATTATGGAGTCTGAGAAAGCCCTTATGCCTGCATCTGCAGAGCCCAGCGTTCATTCCCCTGCCGTGAGTAGCGGGATGGGGTCCACCTTTACATGTGTATAGGTTGTTCTGATTCCTTATGGGGTTCTCTCTCTCTCTCTCTCTCTCTCTATCTCTCTATCTCTCTATCTCTATCTCTATCCAGGAAGGATAAACCAGTGTCCCGTAAATGTGGGGTCTGCTCAGTCAAATTGCCCTCCTCACATAAGAAAAAGTTGTGCCAACCCTGCACTGATGATGTCCTGCGGGCGGAGCAGCAGTCCCTTTTGGACAGCATCAAATCCCTTATCCAGCAGGAAGTCCAGTCTTCCATGTCTGTGTTTTCTCAACCCCCTGCCCCTATGATGGTCCCTCCGGCTAAGAAACGTAAATTCGTCCCTGAGGATTTGTCCTCTGAGTCCGGGGAGTTGCTTTCTTCTGACCCTGAGGGATTGGGAGGTTCTGAGGAGCCTCTGGATTCCGCAGGCTCGGATAGAAAGCAGTTTCTCTTTTCTTCAGATGATATGGAGGAACTTCTTGAAATGGTTCGCTCCACTATGGGTGTTGAGGAGGTGGAGCCTGCTCCTTCTGTGCAGGATGTCATGTTTGGGGGCCTGAAGGCTAGGGCCCGTAAGGGATTTCCAGTTGATAACATCTTGAATTTGATTATGCATGAATGGGAATGTCCGGAGAAACGTCTTTCTGTTCCCTCCGAAATGAAGCATAGATTTCCCCTTGCTGGGGAATGTTCCAAATGGGAACTTCCCAAGGTGGATGTCCAGGTGTCTAGGGTTGCGAGGAAAACTGCCCTCCCTTTCGAGGACTCCTCGCAATTGAAGGACCCCATGGATAGGAAGATTGAGGGTCTTCTTCGGAAAACCTGGGACTCTTCTTCTTACCTTTTACAATCTAATGTTGCTGCTACCTGCGTCGCTCGGTCCCTCTCTCGTTGGCTTGTCCAACTGGAGGACCATGTCTCTCAGGGTACTTCCCGTGAGGAGATTGTTAATTCTCTCTCCCTGCTTCAAAAGGCTACAGGGCTCCTTGCTGATGCCTCGGGGGAGTCTGTACGGGTGGCCACACTTGCGGCGGCTCTGTCTAACTCCGCCCGAAGAGCTCTTTGGTTGAAGCTTTGGACTGGGGATGTTACCTCCAAGGTCAAGCTTAGTTCTCTCCCCTTCAAGGGGAAGTTGGTGTTTGGCCCTGCTCTGGATGATATTCTGGAGCAGGCCACTTACAGGAAGAAGTCTCTTCCCGAACAGCGGTCGGCGAGGAAGCGGTTTTTTAGTCCTCCCCGTGAACAGGTCCCTTCCTCTCGTGGTAAAGGGAAATCGGGGCGGTAGAGTTACCCGAAAGGGGGTAGAGGTCGGAACTTCTTTGTTCCCCCTTCCCAGAACCACCCTGACAAGCAGTGACACCATCCAATTCGGATTACGGATAGAATTCGTCTCCAGCCTCCCTCCCCCCCCCCCCCTCGGTGCCTTCGGGTCACCACGCTTCCCTCTCGCACTCTTCAGGGCTCCTTGTGGCAGGGTCTTCGGACCCTGTTGGATTCTGGCGTAATTTCTTCTGTTCCCCTTCGGGAGGTCGGCAGGGGTCATTACTCCCGCCTCTTCATGGTCAAGAAACCTTCAGGGGCCTACAGGATTATTATCAACCTGAAGCCTCTGAATCGGTTTGTGGTTTACCATCAATTCAAGATGGAAGCCATTCGGTCCACCATTCCCTTGATAGGTCAGGATTGGGTGATGGCCACTCTCGACCTCACGGATGCGTATTACCATGTCCTGATCCATCCGGCTCATCGTCAGTTTCTTCGTTTTGCGGTCTCGCGAAATCGGCGAGTTTTTCATTTCCAGTTCAACGCCCTTCCCTTCGGGCTCTCCTCGGCCCCTCAGGTGTTTTCCAAGATTATGTCGAAGGTCGTTTCCTTTCTCAGGGGTCTGGGGATCTTTCTTCTCCCCTACCTCGACGATTTTTTGATCCTGGCCCCCTCATCTCGGCAACTGTCCCTTTCGGTTTCCACCACCCTTCAGGTTTTGCGCTCCCTGGGCTGGCTTCCGAATTTGGCAAAGTCCGACCTGACTCCGTCCACACGGAAGCAGTTCCTGGGGATTCTTCTAGATTCATCCAGGCAGACGTCCTTTCTGCCTCCGGACAAAAGGGTGGGCCTCGTGCGGAAGCTCTCTCGCTTCCGGAACTCCCGTCGTCCTTCACTGAGGGAGGTCATGTCGGCTTTGGTTCCCTGACGGCCTGTATCCCGGCGGTTCCTTGGGCACAAGCTCATTCCAGGATTCTGCAGGAATTTCTCCTGTCTTCCTGGGACAGGTCCTCCGCCTCCCTCTCCCGGAGGGTGGCCATTCCAGGTCACGTAAGGTCCTCTCTTGCCTGGTGGCTGACCCCTCGGAACCTCCGGAAGGGGGTGTCTTGGGACCAGTCTCCATTGCTGTCCCTCACGACGGACGCCAGCAAGCGGGGGTGGGGGGCCACAGTCGCGGGCCACCACTTTCAAGGCCGGTGGTCTGCTCAGGTCAGTGCCAGGTCATCCAACTTTCGGGAACTGATGACGGTGAACGAGGCCCTCCGGGCTGCGGGTGCTCTTGTCCAAGGCCGTCACGTCCGGGTATCTTGGACAATATAACTACAGTGGCCCATATTCGTCACCAGGGGGGTACCCGGTTTGCCAGTCTTGCGTCTCTTTCTGCAAAGATTTTTTCCTGGGCGGAGCGACATGTCCTGTCCTTATCAGCGGTTCATTTACGGGGGTCCGACAACGTCCAGGCCGACTTCCTCAGCCGGAGGGACGTTCATCCGGGCGAGTGGTGTCTCCATCGGGAGGTCTTCAGCTCCCTGGTCTCTCGGTGGGGTCTTCCCGAGGTGGATCTGTTTGCGACCCCTCACAGTGCCCAAGTGGAGTCGTTCTTCGCCCTGTCTCCGTCAGGTCGCCTTCTGGGGGTGGATGCATTCTCTCATCCCTGGGGGTTCTCCCTGGCCTATGCATTTCCTCCAATTCCTCTCATCCCATGGACACTTCAGAAGGTCAGGCTGGACAGGGTTCCTACGATCCTGGTGGCTCCTCTGGCCTGGTCGCAGTTGGTTCAGCGCCCTGCTGAGTCTGGCACAGGACGGGCCCGTTCTTCTTCCTCGGAGACCCGATCTCCTTCACCAGGGGCCTCTTCTTCATCCCGACCTTCCCAAGTTGAACCTAGCGGCCTGGTTGTTGAAGCCGGCTTGCTGAAGGCTAAAGGCCTCTCGGATCAGGTGATCTCCACTTTACAGAAGAGTAGGAAGCCGTTCACCAATGCTATATATGGGAAGATCTGGAAGAAATTCGTGTCTTGGTGTGCGGCTGACCCTCCTGATCCCCTTCATCCGAATGTTGCTCGCATTTTGGATTTTTTGCAGGCCGGTCTGGAGTTGGGTCTCACCCCCAGTACTCTAAAGGTGCAGATCTCGGCTCTCAGTTCCTTTTTTGATCGGGGTCTGGCCGCTCACCCTTGGGTCCGTCGGTTTATGACTTCCGCTGGTAGACTTCGCCCACGGCTGCGGTGTCATGTCCCTCCTTGGGACCTGAATCTTGTCCTCTCCGGTCTCACGAAGTCACCCTTTGAGCCGCTGTCCTCCTTGGATCTCCGGGTGCTATCCCACAAGACTGCCTTCCTGGTTGCGGTCACTTCGGCTAGGCGTGTGGGTGAGCTCCAGGCTCTTTCCGTCCGGGAGCCCTACCTTCAGGTCCTGGACGATAGTCTGGTGTTTTGCCTTGACCCTTCCTTTTTGCCTAAAGTAGTCTCTGACTTTCATCGGTCGCAGGACATTGTTTTGCCCTTCTAATCCCAAGGAGGAGTGTCTTCATACGCTGGATGTTCGTCGAACTGTGATTTATTCTCTCCAGCAGACGGCCTCCTTTCGGGTCGACCAGAATTTGTTTGTCCAGCTCTTCGGCCGCAGGAAAGGGCTCAAGGCCTCTAAGGGTACGATCGCCGGTTGGATCAAGAAAGCTATCTGCACGGCCTACGTTCAGATGGGTCATTCACCTCCTGAGAAGCTCAAGGCTCACTCCACCAGATCCTTCGCTACTTCCTGGGCTGAGGGGGATGATGCATCGGTTGAGCAGATCTGCAGAGCTGCAACTTGGTCTTCTGTCCATACTTTTACCCGTCATTACCGGCTAGACTTCAATCGGGATCTCACGTTTGGCAGGAGGGTCCTGCAGGCTGTTATCCCCCCCTAAGGTATATTCGTTGGTATTCCTCTGTTCTGCTGTCGTGGAAGGTGACTAGAGAAAATACAATTAGACTTACCGGTAAT